>JAQFJB010000002.1:9330687-9341558 GCA_029874875.1 Naso minor | reverse complement strand
CCATTGAATTAGAGGTTTGAAAACTGACCCTGAGAAAAAAAAGCCTACTGTGGTTTGACCCGATTGCCAGGAATATATTTTTTTTCAAAAGCACCTTCTTTCACTGTGCATGTGTACACAAGAAGTGGGGGCTGACACACAGACCTCAGTCTTGGCTGACGACCAGCGGCCGGAGCAGCGTTGGCAGCGAGACCGTGAGAAACAGGGGGGCGACACCCAAATGTCATCACAGCTGCAAAACTGCTGAGCATAAAAGCCAAATTACAGAAATATGTACCCCGAGGCCTCCCGACAATGAAAACAGAGGCGCGTTTGAGAAGCTGCTGCCCGAGCAGTGCAGTGGAAGTTGTCCTGCGTTATGTTTTGTGGGCTTTACTCTGAGTAAGGAACTCCAGATTCCACAGCTGCTGGCAGACATCAGGGTGCGCGTGTGGGTGGTTGTGTGGGAATTCATACTGGGCCAGTCCTGCTATTATCATGTTATGTTATTGCTCATCAAGCTGATGTGATGTTCACTTGTTCACTCATACTGTACGAGGGAGTGCCTGACTGACAATCGACTACATTATGCAGACATTTTTCCTAATGACATGGATGTTTTGCTCCACAGTAGCTTGAATGTCTGAATCACCAGCACATATTATGAAGGCTGTAGAGTGGAGGCAATTATTATTACTTGAATTATCAAGTGTATTTTTGTTTAATGATTATTAGCTCATTGAGTCGCTTGTAGAGCTGTCATCATGCGTCCTGCCCTCTTTGGCAGGAAGTCTTTGTGTGGTTTGCAGACCATTTAAATGCTTAAAACTTAAAACTGGGAACGTTGTTTTTTTTGTATCCATGTCATATATCCCTTCAAAAGTGAAATTGTGTAACTTGAGTGGCCAAAATGCACCAGATAGGAAAGACTCAGGAGAAGCCTATGTAGCCTTTTTTGTTTCGCTTAGTTTTGGGATATTCTTCCTACAGTCACCAGTTTTTGTAGTGAGGACAGGATCCTTTAAACGTCACTGCCTGACAGGAACAGCAGCTTTGAAAAATTCAGTTAAACCCCAGATTATACTCAGAGGCAAAGTTTTTTTCAAATCCAAAGTAAATGTTTTTGAAATTCTCGCTTTCTGAGGTTGGTCATGGTTGTGGTAAGTAAATTAGAACAGTTTCCGACCTAATACGGTATTGTGGTGATCACTGCAGGTTTGTGCATAGGTAAAGCGTGTGCACGATTGTGCAAATGCAAATAAGTTTGTTCTCCCTCATGCAGCTCAGCTCGGTCTGATAGGCCAATCAGCTGACTGGCCACAAGGAAGTTTATAAAAGGACAGACGTAAACTTTGGTCTCCTGCCTGAAAATAGACAACATACAACTACGTCACCCCAACCTCTGCACTCTACTTTCTGTCGTGCTACATAGAGGGAATGCTACTTTCTTCACTGGTAGAGAACACTGGCACTGACTATGTTTGTGCAGTGTATCTTTTTATATGGAGACAATTCCAAAATTACTGGGCTGATCCTTCACTGGCTTCCCACCTACTTGTCACACTTCAAATGCGAAATTCAAATGTGCTCAGACAAGCTGGGAACTTCTTGAAGGGATTGAAGTTAATATTTCCACAAAAAGTGTTTTCAGAATAACTTCAAAGGTGCCATAATCATATGAATAGAAACAAAGGCTACACGGGTTGATTGATAAGTTCATGGCCTAAGGTAGAAGGAGATGAGTTGTGCAGCTCTCTACATGCATATGCCGTTCAGCTCTTTGTGGGATTGTGCATAAAGTTTGAAGTCAAAAACTTTTAAGATATGTCTATTTCAGGTATTTAAAATGGAAGTCATTTCCTTCTTCTTAAGATCATAACCTTATCAATCGCCCCTTACATTGACCAGAAAGTACTTGAGCTCAAAATGCACCGAGTCCAACATATGCAAGTCATGGGGCATTTATAAAAAAACATTTTTTTCATCAAATAAATGTAATTCTATAGCTCGGTGTTTTTGTGTATAAAGATAATCCTGCAAAGTTAAAACAGCTACGGTCCTGCTGTTGCTAAAAAAAATAGGCATGAGTGTGTATTTACATATACACAGGTGAGTGTCTGCATGTTTATATATGCAAGTGTAAAATGGTAACACAATACAGGTTGGTGTTTATTTGTGCATGAGAGTGAAGCTGGGAAGGTTGGAGAGTGGCAGTAGCTGGGTGGGTGTCTGTGAGGGTGGTAGATTTGTGGTTTTTGAGGGTTGGGGGTGTTAGTGATGTGAGCTTAAGGAGGCGAATGAAGAGAAGGGGTGCGCAGAGAGAAAAAGAGGGCCTGTGCTTGTGCCTTTCAAGGTGTGTTATTTGTTCAAGGCTGTCCAAACATTTACAGAGCGCTGGCAGCCCTGGAATGCAGAGGCAGGGCTGAGGCTGAGAGCAGCAGCCGTGGGAAACCGCTGCTCTCCTCAACCTCTGCAGACTCGTTCCCCCTCGGGCAGAGTGTCAACACAGACAGTGCCAGAGATGTGTGGGCCTGATAGTGACAGGTCCCGTCAGCAGCCACACACACTTACACACACACACACTCCCTCACACACACGCGCAGTTACAGCAGGCACACAGCCGGGCTCATTGCCTCGCTTGCAGACTGACACACATTAACAGAGAGAGGCAGAAGCCAGAGGCACCGTCCCGCCCACACACACACACACACACACACATTCACATTTAATTGCTTATTCACACAACCGCACACAGGTACATATAAACAATGGAGTTTAATATTTCACTGTTTCATCTGTATTGGTAAGTTTTGTATTAAGAAATTATTTCCACCACATACTCACAAGGACTTGAGTTTTGTTTTTTTCATGTTATGATGTAGGTGCACTGAAACTACAAAGTGTACACTCTAAAACCCTGCAGATTGTATGCACTGAATCCAGGAAGTGTGAGGGATCAGATCTCTAGATTATATACAAGGAGAAAGATAACATGGTTGTCACATATTCATACAGTGTAGAGACCAGGGTGTGTATGTGTGTACATACAGTATATTTGTATGTTTCTGACTCAGCCTGCATGTGCATGAACATGTCTGAGTGTGTCTCCTCAAAGAGTAGTGCAAAGATTTAGCTTTGCACTCCTGTAATATTGTCAGGTTCATGATGGAAAAGAAAAAAGTTTGTTTGTGGAGTACCACTAAGCTTTAAATCTGACATATGGCCTTTTCAAACTTAACTTTTAGAACCATTTCTATTAATAACTTTGTGACAGCTAGCAAACACCCAGCAGCTCCTGTCAAAAAATCCCAGGCTTAAAGCTAAGGTAGTCAATGTCTTGAAATCAAGCTAACTGTAACATAAGACTCCTTAGGAAGCAAGTCTGCTGCACCCCCCTAGCTCAGTTTTCGCTCCAGCTTGTGTTTTATTTCATTTATTGTCACTTTCTGTTTTAAGGTCAGATTACACCAAAGATTCACAATGAGACAAAACTGTTGGAGGGAAAGTTGCAGCGGCGTTAACTGGTCTGTCTCAGCTTGACTCAAGCCAGCTGATGGTGTCGCCTGCAGACACTACCGTTGCCAGAGGCCAGTTTTTGGAGCACGTCACTTGTTTCAACAGCCAATCAGCTCGTAGCAACATCACCTGTCGCTAAGAAGCACAGCATAGAGCATTCAACAGAATGACTCATGACTGGCTGATAGTCCCTTCACGGACTGAATACAGAGCCAAGAAGAGGTGCAGATTAGAAGTATAGTATAGTTCTCTCAGAGCACATGGATTACAATATGCTGAAAGGTTACTATGTAATTTTAGAACAATGACACCAAAAATAAACTGCCTACCTCAGCTTTAATAAAAGTGAAATTAGAAATTTAGATCAAAATTTGTCCTCTGAACATTTGTCATGAATAAGCAAATTATACAGACACCAAAACCGTTTTTTTTAATCCAGATTGTCAACATGTTGATTTGTGTTGTAAAGCTCTATTGGAAATGACTCACTTGTACCCTTTAGTGTCTGTATGAGGCACACCTGTTTTTGAATAAACTCCAATGTAAACCCAGTTGTGACAGGTCTCACACAGGACCCTCACCCGGAGACAGAAGTTATGACCACATCAGTGAAATTTTCCTAAATCTAACCATGTGGTTATTTAAATCCTTTAAAAACTGCAACTGCTTCACCGGGTTAAAGTGACACTATGTAACTTTACCGCGACCTGTGGCTTCGAAAAATGAAACTTGACGATGCACGTCAATACATCACACAAAAAATCAATTTTAGTAAAATCGGATCATATTTTATGGAGAAAATGTCTCTGGTTTTCCCTCTGATGTCCCATGGCAGCTCTGCCTAAGCTCTGTGATTCATGGAGGTTCCAGAAAGCAACATGTAGGCTGCTTGCAGACCGAAGCTGCAGCTGCAGTAGCGGGTAGTTACTGGGGACAGCTCTGCTAAATAAAAGGCTGCAGACAGACAGAGCAGTCGCAGGACATCAGAAGGAAAACCAGAGGATGTTTTCTCCATAAAATATGACGCAGGTTTACTAAAATTGCTGTTTTGTGCAACATATTAACATGCATCGTTTAGTTTTGTTTTTCGAAGCTACAGGTCACTGTCAAAGTTACATGGTGTTGCTTTAACCATGTTTTAGACGTCATTCAGCCCAAATTAGGCTTTGAGTCAAAAATTCAACTTCTCCCATTGTTTTTTATGTTGGTAGTTTTCTTTGGCAGTGCAGGTCAGAGGGTTCCAACAAAAACATAGCAGCCCTGCGTCAGAAGGTGCTGGACACCATGTGGCCTGACCATGCATCAATGATGTTACGAGTTGGGGGAGAGAACGTGTTGTGTAAACAGACTTCAAAGCTCGATTAAACTGCAGCTCAGTAACATTGAACTTTGTGAGCAGCATAGCAAAAAGGTTGTACTATGCAAATCTAAAAAAAAAAAGTTCAAACCACAAAAGGAAGCCACGAAAATGAAAGAAGTCTGACTTCAAGATTTTCATTGTAACCACTGCGCTAGTTGCACACATGACAAAACACAACACCTTTTGTTGAAAGACATTGTTTTGTTTAACTTGACTGAGAAAAGCAGAAACAGTCAGTGGTTAAACATTCACCTGTTATTGCTCCTTGTCAGTCAGACTGAGGTGACAGTAAACAGGTCTCCAGGTGGGAAGCTGCCAGTGCCAAGCATGAGAACCATGCCTTGTCGAAACTCACACCAGGAAGTTAGTTGTCACTGTGCGCTAGCTGCAGAGGTGATATCTTGAGATAAGAACTGCCTTCAGGAAGCTACCTAGGAGTTCGTGACGTTCCCAGGTCCACTCATATCTTGGTCTACCTGTTCTCCATTCAGAAACAAACACCCTGCTCCACTGAGATAATGCATGGCTGACTTGTTGAACCTCACACTTGCCCTGAACTCACACAGTCAAGAAGTGTAAAAAAACAAATTTCAGTTGCCAATGTCAATGGTGTAGTTTTGTTCCATTTCGCAAAGAGACACACAGAATGAAAGGGCTCACCTTTATGAGTCAGCCTCTTAAAATAACCCTGATCAGTGACAGAATAATCCCCTGGAAAACTTTTGTGATTTGAATGTTTGAGCTTTAGCTTCCTTCAGTCAACCACATTGTTTTTCACACACTAATATGGAAGAATTCCAGATTAAAAAATATTGTGATGTAAGTGCATCTATGAAAATATTGTCTATCTGCTATAAAATGTCAAAAGAAACAGAAGAGCTGAGCACTCAAAGGTCACTCCTGAGACCGTTTTTAACTGATTTTAACTGTTTTCTGTTGATTACACAGCTATTAATACAAAGAAACAGTTGACCAGGGGTCAAGCTTTCATCACAGTGGGCAGATCTGTATAGCCTTAAGATTTGGACTCAAGTTGGACTTAAGTCACAGTGCCGGTTTAGTGAGGATGAACAGCTGAACTGAAGAAAAACAGAAACAAATATTTCCCAGGGTTCTTCTGAGGCAACAGTGATTGTTGAAAGTGTGGGAACCACTGTCATTTGATTTAAGAGGCTCATTTGCCTATGTATTGGCAAAATAGCCACTGTTTGTGTACACCTGTCTTGAGGTTTGTGGAGCAGCTGCCGAGCACAAAAGCAGAGGGTGAGCTGATTGTCCCAAACACATACACACAAGGTGCTCAACGACGCCTCAGACGCACAGACTATGACCCGTTGAGACTGAAGGTATGACAAAGTTGAGTGAAACTTCCTCATCATCCTCCTCCTCCTCCTCTCACACCTCTTTGTCCTCGTGTCTAGCGCACACACTTACCTGCTCCCTCTGCCACGCAGCCTCATACACCTGCCCGCACTTCACAAGGAGTGTCGCATTTCAACGGTGACGCAACGTCCGACCAATGAGCTGCGGTGAGAACGGTTAGGGAGCGTGGTGGGAACTCTCCTCCCATCTCTCCTCTCTCTACCTGGGAACCGGTGCTGCCTCAGGGAGGGGCCCCTCGCCGCCTGCTGTCTGAATGAACACCAAACAAAAAGTCTCACCAACAGGTGAGTTACACGAGTCAATGTTGGTTTTTCTGAGGTCTATTATTTTTCCCCCCCATTCATGGCTGGCACACTGCTTTACATTTTGTCAGGATTGAAAAAATAAAGAAAGGATGGAGGCACAGAGAGAAACAAAACAGTCGAAGTGTGGGAACTTTTTCTTGTTCCTTTTTTCTTCTTCCAAGAGCTTTTATCAGTATTAACTCTGCTTACACAGGTATTTGTGCACCTGTGGCACTGGATTAGTGGATCAGCTTCTTCATTGTGTGCAAAAATAAGCACTGAGAGTCATATTTAATTCCAGGTTTCTGACTGAAAACACATTTAATCCTGTGCTGAATAGGTGGAAAAGCTTAGTTTTCAAAGGGAACTGTATTCTTGTTCCACTTGAGTAAAAAACTGCTTCATTACATTGAAGTTACTCATTAGAGTGAAGAGCTGCTGCTGCAAGACTGTTTCCATTGTTTGAGATGTTTGTTGTTTTTTTTTTTAAATCTCTATGACAAATGACATATCTGCCTGGTTACTGGTAACAGTTGTTTTAAAATCTTCTCAGAGCAGAATCACCTTTTAAAAAAAATCTCCTGTTGACGAGCCAACAAATCCAACAGTGCCTCCCTCAGTACAGAAAAGAGAAATGCCTTATTGCAGTAACATCCAGCTGTTGGCTCTGCATGTCCTGTTTGCTTATATGAACGAGATTCAGTGGTGAGAATCAAAACACAAGTTATTGCATGTGATTTATTAAGCATTATGAGCTGAAGTTATTGTTCTGCTGTCACACTTAAGTTGACTGAATGCATGTAATGTTCTTTGTGTAGGATTCAGTGATGCAGTTTAATGGCAGGTACAGGCGAGCACAGGTTAAGCTGGGACACGTGCAGGGTTTTTGGTCTTTGTTAGTCATGTGTGTTTGTTGTCTGTGACGTCAATGAGGTGGCATTGTTAAGTTATTGTTGCTGTTAGCGCTATGAGCGGTGCAATCAAAGTAAACAGAACAATTAGGCAACTCATTTAATTGTCAAACTGGAAAAACAGAAGCAAACTGAGACAAAACCTCACCGAGACAGATTTGGATAAATTGTGATCTCTTAACTACATTAATCCACTCAACCTAAATAACAATTCAGTCTGTCTTTTTGATTCATATTCATTATTAAATCCATGAATTGGATTTTACCAAAAGACATTTCCCAAACCAATGACAAGGAGCAGGATAGAAAAGTGCTGCAGCAACACAGTCCGAACAGCAAAGGTAAGCTAGCTGTAATCTAGGAAACTGTACTGAATTTTCCCCATTCAAGCAAGATATGTCACAAATATGTGACCTATTTAGGCTGTAATGGTTAAGATAGATTCATGCTAAACTGTAAATCATCAAATCAGATTATTTTTTAGTTTTGTTTATTTGAACATGAAAACATCACATGTTGGAACAGTCCTCCTCGTCAAATGTTAGTCTATAAAAACCAAGATCTCATGTTAATGCTAACTATTACACATGTCATGTTTGTAGGACAACATGCAATAGTGCAAAAAGGTTCAACTAGCCTCCTTGAAAGATATTTTCAGATCAAGGTCAACATACAAAAAATAACTCTAAAGTCTCACCATAAGAAAAATTTATCTGAAGATATCATGCAATATTTTTAATGGTTCAAAGTATCATACATTTCAGCAGCACGTGATATACAATGTGGTTATTAAAGAATGTAAAAGCACTTATTAAAAAACTGTTGTTTTTTACACATTTAACCTTCTATATTGAAATATGCCAAATTTAATGCGTGTGACATATCATCCATGAAAGATCGATTGAGATCATGATCTCATTTGTTAAACCCAAGAACAAAAATGGGAAAGTCTGCTTGGTCAGGATCATCGGACAGATCACTCGTTGAAATTAAAATGTTTTAAAACAACACAATTGATAGTGTAAATTTCATGAAAAGATGAGGATGATAACTTCAACACTTTCATTTGTGTCTATGTGTGTGTGTGTGTGTGTGTCTGTGCGTCTGTGTCTGTGCATGCGTGTCTGTTTATATCCACTGACCTCACCACTGGACACTTCCATCATCATAAATGGGCCTGATAACAGGATAGACACCTAAGTGTGAAGAATCCTCCCTCTTCTTTTACTGCAGCCCCCCAACAGAGCTGCACCATCCACTTGAGTGCCCGTTAAAACAAGTAAAAGGCTGACATTGCACTTCATTTACCACTGCGTGCCCTTCACTTTGCCTCTTACTTAGGCCATTATCATCTGCAGGGACCTGGCTTTGTTGGGAAGTTCATGTTGTCCATAAACCAAAATTGTGGACAACAATAGATGGGCAGCTGTTTCCTGGGCATGCAGTGTGTTTTGTGTCCTGCAAGCAGGTGCTTTCTCATGATGTCATTTCACGGAATGAGGAATGTTGCTTGAGTTTCCAGGTGACTAATGTCTTACTCTCATTTCTATGTACTTCATCAACTAACTTCAGCAGTAGCTTTGTTTTTATTTGGAAATTTTAAAAGTTCAATTTGTGAATGCAAAACCACAAGAAGGATAAACCACTTATGTCAGGAAAAAAAACTAGAATTATAAGGACTTTAATTTATTCCCTTACTTTGACTCTCTGTAAAATGATCTTATTTCATTAAAAAACCCCAAATTTGAAGCTACAAAGCTGAAAACACTTCTCACAAGGACAGCAAAACAAGAAGACAAACCCAATAAATCCCCTCAGAGCTGAGTAGGTAAATGACTCAGTTGATTTGTCCTGCGTAAGGAGGATGTGCACTCTTTAAAGGATCATTCACAGCAAGGTGTCAGGTAGAGTTGGGTTTTGTCTGACAATTCCCTGGGGCAACGCTCACAGGGGGCCACAATTTCATCCCACATGCTGGCTGGATTTTGACTCCTTTGACTTTGCATGACTGTGGAGAGTCCACAGAGAGGAGACACAGGAAGCTGAAGGGCCACAAACCCACACTGATCATTATTTGGATACAGCTCACTTATTCTTGCCTGTAAAGAAAAGGTCTTTTATTGGCCAGAACATTTTGAAAGAGTTACTCTTCTTTTCATATGTGTTTGCACTTTTTTTTTGCAGTTTCCTTTAACTCTGCAGCTGTAAAGGGGGGCAACCCCGGTACCAGCAGCAGTGGAGACAAACAAACTCTATTTATTCCTTCAGTTGCAACGTCGATGCTTTCAAACTTTTCTTTACCTTCCTGACTGCTCTTTTCCCCTCCTTTTGTTATGCCTCTTTCACTCTTTGGTTTACAGCAGGTCTGCAGGGGAGAGGGACATGTTTGCTCACTCTCTCACCAGAGAGGGGCTGGCAGAAAGCTGGCAATCACAATGAGCAAATATGTTCATGCAAAGTCAGCCCTACTGAGGGGAATTGTAGGTTGTTTGTAGGCGTTTCTCGTGCTGTGACCACATAGGCTCCTCTATTTACAACTGTTGTATTTCTTTCACGTGTGCAAACTCAAAGTGGTGACAGATGCTTTTCTTGCTGTTCCTACTGTCCTCCTGATTAAAACAGGCCATGCTCATGCTCACCCACAGAGTCTCTGCAGTTCTGAGTAAAGAAGAAAATTAAAGGAAAAGCAGTTACTGAGGCTCTGTTACATCATCAGGAAAACAAACGCACTGTGTCAAAAACTGTGAAGCTTTTGCAAGACACTTTATTTTTGTCCATGACTAAAATTTGGACCACATGGTTGTTGTTTTTTAAAAAAAAACAAAAAACAAATGGCAACATAATAACTTTCATCAAGTAATCTTTTTGCTTTATTAGACATATTTCATCTGCATAGAAAAAATGGCACCCTTCAACGTTAAACACTAGCTCCATTTACACAGCCTTTTTCAAGACAGGTTCTGACAAGACAGGTGTAAACACTTTTTTTGCTGTTTGTGTAGTGCACTGTGGGTATTTACTGTATTTTAACAGAGGAAACTGAGACTGCTGTGTCAGCGTCACTCTGGTCATGTCTCCTTTGAATCCACAATGCCGGCTTGCTGTATAAAATGACAGAATGTAGCGGCTTACAGACGGCACTGCTCCGTTCAGAGTAAATTAACAAGGGCGGGTAATTGGCGAGCCTTCAGTGCAGCGCTGATGTAGACTCTGCATCAACAATCCCAATATTTTCCAAGTCAAGTTGAGTGTAAAATTATTCTTTTTTTTTTTTCAACTGTTGAACACAGTTTTCCAAATCTAGGAAGTAACTAAAGATGTAGCACAGAACAGAATGTAGCAGTAACATATTCATAATGTCTATGGGTCTCATAATCAGTGATCAGGTCATAGAGACCGGGTAAGGGATAATGTCGAGTGAGCAGATCATTATTTTGG
>JAQFJB010000002.1:9267145-9277827 GCA_029874875.1 Naso minor | reverse complement strand
TGATTCCAGTTTAACTTCGTTGCAAAAGAGTTGGATCCTTTTCAACAATGAGGTAATGTAACAAGGAAGTGAGGAGGGAAGAATGACAACACACAGTGTCAACAGCTTTACTCATTAGTGACAAGTGTTGGTATACTTGCTGCTTTATTATCAGCTTAAACTGTCCTGTGTTCTGGGATATTTTCACCTCAATGTCAGTAATTAAATTGAGATAACTCAGAGGTCAGATTAAAGTCATTATGGAGTCCTTTTATTGACTGGTCAATGGGTTTGTAAGCAACTTGAAGGAATAGTTCACCCAAGAAATGACAATTCAGTCACTATCTACTCACTGTCACGCAGATAGAAGGTACAGCGACAGTGAACAGTGAGGCTAAAAACATAGCGTCAGTGGCGTTTTTCAAACCAGCTTGGCATAAGTGTGAGTAAATAATGACTGAATATTCATAATTGGGGACACTATCCCTTTTAAGCCTTTTGCTCAAATGTAGCGGACATTCGGTACAGTTTTATGTGAAATCATGCTTGTGGCAGTGAAGAAATGCAAATGAACAGCTGCATATCAAAAAGCAATGATCACTCCTCTTAACCAAGAGAAACGCCAAATATACACAAACCGAAAAACTACCTCTCACACTTAGACATACTCTTGGTTGTTTCCATTGATGATATGCATATCACACATCTAAATAAATATATTAAAAACACTCTTAAATAGGCATAGATCTGACTTGTTTTCTCCGCTAAGCATCTTTAAAACAGAATATATTAGAGTTAATATATTTTTATAAATACATATAATTAAACAATTATTTGCTGTTTTTATATATATGTAAAAAAAAGATTCAAACTCATTTACAGTTCTGAGGGCCTAACTTGTCCGTGTTGTTGGCGTCCATGCTCTCTTGCTGTGTGGGGAGGCTTTATAACATTGTCTGTAACTGCCACCTAGTGTGACATAGCAGCACTACAACATTTTATCCTCCTGTTGGGGATTCAGTGCTGAAATGTAAACATGCATGGTAGAACCAGTCAAAAGCTACATTCCTAAAGTAAACTCATTTAGCTTTATTTTCTTGTACATTATTGCACAAAATCTTGACCTAAAAAAACCCTGCAGGGAATAACAACATCAAACCAAAAACATTTACATCAAACATGACAGAAAAAGTGTCGTGTTTCATGGTGAGTGTGTCAAACACTATGAGAGTGGTGGAGAAAGAAAAAAGAGGGACTCTGGGAAAGATCAATCATTGTTAACAAATCTTTTGTCTTAGGAACATCTTGTACTCTTGAAGAGGTATTTGTATGCTAGAGTTGTACACTGGAGCTTAATGCATCCAAAACTGATACAGTGCTGTCCAGAATTAACGGCAAACTTAGCCAACCCCTTCACATCCACTGGATCGCCGATGATCCGCCTGAAATATTTCAAAGCAACTATGCACTGCTTTAGAAAGACATAAATGTTTAACCTCAACATCCTCAGATTTGTCAGATTATCCACTAACCCTCATGCATGTATGTTGGCCTTACAGTTTTTCTGTCATAAGCTTTTCCATTTCGGTATTCTAAACACGAGAAAAAAATTCACCAAAATGTAGATGCTTTAAGTGTAAAAGCAGACAGATTGGTTTGCCTGTAAGCTGAAACAAATTTCACTGGATCTTTTAAGAATATCTGGTGTCTCTTAAAGGTATAATATGAACCATTTCAGTATTAAAATGTAAAAAATCCGACTAGACCTATGTTATTTATTTTGTTGGGTTTTGTACTTACATTATCCCCAAACTTTCCAACAAATGCAGAGAAACCTTGCAGCACATTTTACTTCATCACCTGTTAATGGCTTCCTATCCTGTTCAACCCCACTGGTTGCTTAAATTTTGAGGAAACACCAGATGATATGTCAAAGCATGAGGAAGGAAGCTGACAGGCGTGAAACATAAGGTGAATAAAATGTCAATGCATTATTTTGTCCTCAGACATTTCTTTGTCCGGTTCAGTTGTTTAACAGTAGCAACAACTCCAATTATTCAACGCCACTTCATGACATCAAACTACCTCTTCTTTTCATTGTTTTGAATAAGAGACCTCTAAGGGCAGAAATTACATACTGAATTAATCCTTCACTACCCTAAGAAAAAAAAATCATGACAACAAACTGTGGAAGAAACTGTTTAACTAGTAAAACCAAAACCAAACACGTACGTCACCCAACAGCTGGAGCTTTTATTGGTCTGGTCAATCTGGATATTTTGGTCTCTAGTGAATGGGTATGGAAAAAGGAGTCCCTCTCCCTCTTATGGAAATCGTTTAGAGTGGAATTAATATCAGACTGACGATGGAAACAGAGTGTTGACAGTTCTGACTGATATCAGGCATTTAAGTTCAAAATTTACGCTGAATATTTTTTAAAACTAGGTTGTGCCACTAATTCTGGAGGGTACTGTATATTAAATTAGTCAGGAATCTAATCCACACCATCCCTCTGTATCCTCTCTCTTTCCCCTCTATCCATTTACCTGTCCACTCTCATCCTCATCCTCACCCTCCTCCTCATCTCAAACCGAGCAGTTTCGTCTCTTCCCAGAGCCAGTCTGGGCTTTAGTAGCAGAGGCTGAGGTCAGCCAAGCGGTGACCCCGTGTCAAAGGCTGGTGGAGGAAACCGAGAGGGTGGGCGAGGAGGGCGGCGGGAAGTTCAGCAGCTCCAGCACAGCCACCCCCACGCTGCTGCGCCGAGTGAACATGCAGGAAGCCGCAACCCATTTGTTGCTGCGTGGGTTGTATTTCTCAATGGAGTTGAGACTGGAGCTGCCGTCGTTACCTCCCACTGCATATAACCAGCCGTCCATAGCCACAAGGTCATGGGTGCTCCTGGAGAGAGAGAGAATAATTAAATATGACAGGATTCATTTTTGTAGCTCTAGTACGAAAGGAACGTTAATCTCTACACATACTAATTAATCTAGCTGACTTCATTAGTACAGAAAGTCAATAGAATCCAGCAAATGTTAATTTACAGTGGATGCAATTTGGGCTTTGGACTGCATTCACAAATTCAAGCCCCAGCGCATGAGCACATAGAAAAAACTAAAAGATGGCAAAAGAGATTGTGAGATGTAAGTGGTTTATGAATGAGACAATAATTGATATGTTTTCATTTTTAAAAAATACTCAAGCTTTATTATAACTGCTGTAACTAATAATGAAAAAAAGGGGTGGCCTTTGTTGGCAGAGACAAGAAAGAGAGGATAAGGGAGGAGAATATCAAAACTATCAGTTATTATCATGACGTAGTGAGATTATTTGGCCAAGACAATTCATCCCCATTATTTTTCCATCGTGTGAAAGGGTTTAGAAGAGTGATAGTCCAAAGGATCTCAGCATATTCACCACTAATCTGTGTAAACGGAGCCTCTCAGGAACTGGATAAGAAAAGCACTCAAAGCCACACAGCTGAATAACACATGGGTTATTCATAGGGCTGCACCGTCAACTGTTGTCAGGTTTCCCTGCTCCTACAGTATACTGACTCACGTGTGTGTGTTTGTGTGTGTGTGTGTGTGTGTGTGTGTGTGTGTTTCTGTCTGTCTGCTAGGGGCCTGGGGAACAAGTGAATCTGCTGGTGTGTCCTCAAATCCAAGACTGCAATCTCTAACTCTCCCTCCCTGGTGCATAATGGTATCAATACAATGCTGTGAATGTGACATGCACGCCTGCTTTGATAATCACCCTTAAAACAAGTTTCATCCTCTAAGAAATAAGAAAGAGCTGACTGTCATGGAAAATAGGTCATTTGATGTTTATGCTCTAAGATGGTTTAGGCAGTAAAGGAAGACATCCAAATGCCCCAAATCCCGAGCCTTGAAGAGTAAAGACTTTCCACGGAGCAAAATAATCTCAGCAGGGGTCCTCGTCTGACAAGCTCCATACAGACAAACAAACACTTCCGTTCTCTTGCCTTTTAAAAGATTTTCAGTTCAGACTAAACAAAGATTTTATCTATGGGGGTACCACAGTTTTCATCTCTTTACCTTACCAAGGCGTCACGTTTGTGGCAATACGTGAAAAGAAAGATAAAATCTCAACGCTAAACAAAGGCGCTAAACAAAATGCATCGTGTGCTTTAGGCTAATGCATTTCAGCATTTAATGTAAGCTGAACCTGTGCGGACAGAAAAGTAAATCAGGTCATCCTGACAGCTCAGGTGGCTAAGGTGCGTCACATTTAATTAAATCCCCTGGATCTATCCCAGGTCCTTTGTTATATGTCACTTTTTTCTTCTTTCTCTCCCTCTCTCTCATATTTACAGTATTACAAACCAGGGATGGGGAACATTTTTCTTATCAAGGGCTATTTCAATTTTTATAACATCCATTAAGGACTATAGTAAACTATGATGATGATGATGATGATGATGATAATGATGGCAGTTGTTTTCCTGGTTTGGGTCAGTCAGTCTTGAGTGAAGCTGAGTCTATGCACAGCTGTTTACAGAACTACATTGTTCCAAACAGAGATGCAGAGATGTTCACGTCTCCTTATTATGTGACTATCCTCAGGACGCACGTACAGTTAATAGAGTTCTGGCAGAAAGAGGTTGTTCTACCCAGTTCAGAGTTCATCATTGCCTTGTAGCTTAATGATTTCCTGCTATGGGATGCCAGGGCACATCATCTGGCTGGCTCCTCATTTAACAGCGTAGCAAATATGTTCAGTTCCATGTATACTTTTTTAAGCCCTATCACCTTTAAACAAATGCCTGAAGGAGTCAGGTCAGAAAATGCACAGTCGCATTGTTACATCTGAGCTTGCTAAAGCTTTGATTTGGCTGAGAAGCTGTTTTTTTTAGATACATGCTGCATTTAGGAATCACCTGGAAGAATATGTTAGTCTACGCCCCCCCCTCCAAAAAAACAGATTGCTGTTAAGTGCTTTTTTTTTTCTTTTTTTTTGGATGAATTGCATCATGTTCTACATCAAGTGGTCTCTCAGGCCACATACGGCAGTCTTAAGAATGAATAATGCAACAGTGTAGCTGTGACATGGATTTCATGCATATGGGACTAAATTTTGGTCAGCTCATTTTCTTACATCTCACACTTAGTAAACAGCATTTCTGCATTTGTAATATTGGTGGAAGGAATACATTTGGTTGAAAGCAGCTTGATTACTTGCTCTACTGGCTCATGTCTGAAATCTCATAGGGGGGTTTTCCGTGTCACACATATATCTTTGCAAAGCTTACGACAGCTTCTACTTGCTCATGTAATTGAGTTGTGACAGTTACAAAACTTGTCATAGTCACATTGTTCACAGCTGATTTGACTTCTTTCTTTTCCCACACTATGACCATTTTGAAAGACATAATGTACTTCTTTTTCACTGCAAATGGACTCTTGCACGCTGTTTGATTTAATATGAATTACGGGTGCAGACTAACCTGCGTATGTTCATGGGGGCCACACCCTCCCAGGTGTTGGTCTTGGGGTTGAATCGCTCCACAGAGTTCAGGCAGCTGGTGCCGTCATTGCCCCCTGCAACATACAGCATGCCATCCAAAACGGCCACACCGGCACTGCTGCGCCGACTTAGCATGTTGGCAATGGCTGTCCATGTGTTGCTCTATTCATTAAATCAAGAAACTGAGCATTGGTCACTTGTCCATGGATTCATTTTAAGTGTATGATTTTGCCTCCATGTTCAGCGTAATGTGGCAACAGATAAGTTGCTTTGATGATGAATTTAACAGCACACAGTTTACCTGGGGGTCATATTTTTCCACTGTTGCAAGATGTGAAGAGCTGTCATAACCTCCCACTGCGTACAAGTTGCCATCTGGAGGGGAGAAGGGAGTTAACTGTCAGAATGTAAATATTAGCAGTCGAATACCAAGATACCAGCCCCCTCTTAATTTCAGACATTAAAATGTTGACAGTGGAATACAAACATACAGTAGAACAGCATGTTCATAATGTGATGTTCGTGGCAAGTTCCTACCGAGAGTTGCTACTCTGACATATCTCCTTCGGGTGCTCATAGCAGCAATCGAGGTCCACGTACTGGTCAGAGGATCATATCGCTCCGCACTGAAAGACAAGAAAAAGACTGCAGTCAAGTGACACTGCAAGGCTGCCCTGTTTACATAAACTGTCCTTGAGACGTAACCTAGAAAACAGCATCCAAAACCACAAAAAGGCTGCAACCTGATACAACAATGCAGCACATCTAGCTTAAAACGATCAAGAATGTCCAGCGCTGTGACTTAAATGTCAGTCCGTGTGTACCTATTGAGACAGGAAGCTCCATCATAACCTCCAGCAGCATACAGCAGGCCATGCAGGACGGCTACACCCAAACAGCTCCGCCGTGTTCCCATGGAAACCTCGGGTTGCCAAGAGTTTGTGATGGGGTCGTAGGATTCCACCGTGGCGAGGTCTGACGTTCCATCATACCTGTGAAAATGTATAAAATGAATCAGAAAAGGCTTTTGATGCTTTTTGTGATCGGTTTTGGAGACGGTTTTCAGCCGTGGTCCAGCCTACTGAGCTCCGTACTGTTGCCCGCAGTGTAAATGCTAACACACCCCTTGTGATCCAAGCTCCCCATCAGGGCAGGCTCAATTAGCTAATAGAACCACTAGCTGCATGGGTAACTGAGCTAACAAGCTAACAGCAGCTACTAGCTACAGCCATAGACAGATATAGCAAAGAGCACAATGAGCAGCACTTTGAGGTCACAGTGGTTACGCTGTTTGGTGTAGAGGTTGGCCGATAAGAGTCTTTGGATGGCTGATGTAGATTTTCAGAGAGCGAGGCTGCCGATTGTCGATTTATAATTTATAATGGGGTTTTTTTGCCAACATATGGTGCCAAGTATTTGTTGGTTTTGCATCTGATAAATCAAATGAGACACAATTCACTGAACTACACTAAAATTTATTTAACAATATTTTCACCGCCTCTATCTGCAGTGCACTTTGCTTTAAAAAAAAACCCAAAAACCTAAAAAACAGAGACAAGTCTTGTATTATGCCATGCACATTACAATCTCAGTGTCTCTATAGGTATCAGACACTTGAATTTAATCAATTAAATCTAAATTTAAGAAATGATCTTTTTCTTCTTCAATCATTGCACGTAAGTATAAAGGTAGGTAGCATGTATGTGGTTTAATGTAGGAATATGGTTATTAGAGAGGCATGGATTCCTGTTGAATTGACGGGGCTATCTAATGCTCGCCTTTTCACACACACATACACACACGCAGAAAAGGGACGTAATAGCTTTCAGACTCCTGTGGAATCAAGGCTATTTCTAGCCCGTAACATCAGTAAATACAACCAACTGGACTGTAAGCAACATTGTAACTAGCGTTACCTTGTAACTATCAGTTATATTGAGAACAGAGTGTTGACTTGAGGTCACTAAAAGGATGGAACAGTAACATTACACGTTTTTTAAATCTACAGATTGAGTTTTGAAAGCTGGGGATAAAAACTGTTTTCTCTCAGGTTAGGTCCCCCAAAATCTTATTGGCTAGTTAATGACATCCACTGGAGTTTGAGATAAAACTCTAGGCAAGCTAACTGCAGCTTCAGTACAGGAGATGAATGTCTTAAATTTCTGTGAAGTTTCAGAGTAATAGCATGCCATAATTTTGGATAGAAAGAGTCTGTTTAATTTTTTAAGCTATTAATCGGCCTATGCCAATTATCAAATAATGCCCCCAAAATTTAATCGGCATACCCAAAAGTGGTTAAACCTCTAGTTTGAAATGACTTTTGACAGGCGACCATATCTTACGATTACACCTTTAACAGCTTATCAGAAGCACAAGGATGAAGCCATTAGTTTTTGTATAACTCAGGAATGTATAACATGTAAATTATCCATGTTCCCCTTTTATAAAGGTCAGGTTTAGTTCACGTCATGCAATTCAATGTTTGAATAAAAGACGAGATTGTGGGTTACCAAAGGTCAACATTTTTCAGGTCACTTATCACTTACCCCCCAACAGCATATAGTCTATTCCCAATGGCTGCCACGCCCACCCGTGCCCGCCGAGTGGACATGGACGCTACCATGTGCCAGCGATCTGTCCTGGTGTCATACGCCTCACAGTCTCCATGGATGGCAAACAGGCTGCCACCACCTGCAGACACGCACAAAATCAATACGGTGAAAAAAGAAAAAAAAATCAAGACAAGCAGTAATTTGATCTGTACAAAACATTCTGATTTTGGCCAATGTGTGCCACTATTACAGGGTTGTTTTTTGGACAAGTTGCAGTGCCTTGGGATGATTTTTTTTCAGGTTCACTCCTGGGCTCAGTGCAGGATTACGTTGCAGTCTAGACTGCATTGCACTGAATAGCTTTTTTTGGGCATTATTTCAGAGATTTATATCTGATATACTCTATAAACAAGTATGTTGTAACTTCAGACGTTTTTGGGCTGAAGACCCCAAAATTACCTGTAATTGTATTTGTATGCTTGCTTTAGCATTTAGAAGCTATTCAAGGTCACAGCAAAATAACATTACGAGCTACGTTACATTTACGGATATCTTCACAGAGCACTTTGACATGCATACTGTGACAGTATTTCAGGTTTAAACCTATGTTACTATTACTTCAAACTGATGGATGAATGACGTGATCTCTCAATAAAAAAAACTATTACTGAGCCATTAAAAAGGAAAGTGGCCTTCTCTGTGATTTTTGTTCAACTTTAAGAGTCAAAGGAGTTTAAGCAAATGTTTCACTTTACCGCACTGCCCCCATTAAGAACTGAGAAACATTAAAGATGTTTTATGGAAAAAACTTGACAAAATATTACATAAAAAATGCAGACAATGTCTAGTCTTACAATAATCAGTAGTTTTATCTCCCAGCTGTAAAAACTTAAGAAATAAAAAGAAGGATAAAATTACTGATACATTGCTCAAGTGTACATTGGCGGGTCCCTTCATGGGATCACTGACCTACAGCAAAGAGCACAGGGCTGGCGCCCTCACAGCGTCGGGGGCGTGTCCGGCTGTTGCTGAGGACTCCTCTCTGCTCAGGCATCAGGTGATACTTGAGAGCCTCGATCAGCAGGTCTTTGCACTCGGAGTGGTGACGCACCAGCAGCTCTGTATCCACGTTGCTCATAAGAAAGTCTCGTCTTAGCAGTGGCAGCCGCACACACTTCATCAGCTACCGGGGGAAGGGATGGAGGGTGAAGATTTGGCGTCAGGACAAAGAGAACGGACGACATATGATGGGGATGTTTTACAGATTATAGTCAATCTAAAAGACGTTGCATGCTGAGAATCTACTCAGGTGAGATGAGACAAGTCTTACCCATGGTACATGTTGCCTGCGTCCATCTATATCATGTTTCACCCAGCTCAACACAGCCCGGTATACTTCCTCCTCAGATGGGACATTGAGATTATCACTGGAGATCAAATCCAGGACCTGAATATAGAAGACAGAAGGCAGATGAGTAAAAAAACATTTTATTTACCCATTCACAAGAGCATCTTTCTTAAATTTAAACTCATTGCAACCATCAGACAAAAACTGGCAGAAACAGTTTCTCCTGAAAAAAATAGAAACTGTGACGGAGAAAGCTTCCTGACTCAACATGTCCACACACAGGAAGTAAATTTCGTTGTCTGCAGACAGTATCAGTTCCGGATCTGTTGCCCCTCTTACTTCCTTCCCTCTTCTCTGTCTCTTGATTTACTCTTCCAGACTAACACCGGAGAGGACTGGCAGCTCTGTTTGGTCTGTGTCGTTTTAAAATGACACTCATGAAACAGAATCAAACAAATCAAAACAAAGCGAAACAAAACTTTTCAGGCACCACTAACACATAAAAGCTTATGTGCTAATTTAATGTTTGGATGTGTGTAGTGTGGCAGATATATTTAAGTCACCACTTTGTGTGTGTGTGTGTGGTTTTGTCTTTTTGTCTGTGGCACGAGTGCTGCAGTCTGAGTGACTGGCTGGCACTGTCCCCACATCAACCCATAGCTGCCAGCTGCTGTCTTGCTGGCCAGATCCAGGCAACAGCTCCCAGCCTCCCTGGAACAGCCTCAACTAATCCACAGTCACGCAGAGAAATACTGCCGCTGCTGCTGCTGCATCACCCTGCAGTCCCTCTTACCTCCGCATGCACATACTGCATCACACAAACTCACATTAACTTATGTTTGTGTAAGGGGGTTTCAGAGAAAATTTGACTATCAAAAGCACTAGCTGACCCTGTGCATCAGTGTAGACTAATTGTTTATCTGTGGTTACGGCACAGTGTAGAAATCAAAACAGTGGGAATGAATCCACTGCAGATATTCTAGGGGTCGCTGTAGGTAGTTTTGTTAACAAGCCGTAGTTTTCATGTTCCCAATTAGGGCAGGACAATATAAAGATATTATATCCTTATCGAGATATGGGACTATGTATTGTCTTGGATATTGGATATCTTTATGTTGTAATATCAAATAAATGGGGATTTTTTCCTGATTTCATAGGCTGTGTTACAGCAAAGTGATGTAATTTTCTCAACTTATCAGACAGTTCTACTTGTTTTAATACGTACCTTTACCACTTAGTCATTATATCTACATTATATTATTGACCAAAAATGGAATTGTGTTAATATTTTTTTAAAAGAACCAACAATTATCCCT
>JAQFJB010000002.1:9165780-9176470 GCA_029874875.1 Naso minor | reverse complement strand
TCTTACACCCTTCCCTCAAGATTAGTGCTTGGGAGCGACGACAGATGCGCTCCGTGGTGATAAAAACACACACACACACACACACACACACACACTCACAACCCGCCGCACCTGTGTGAACAGATTTGGCGACGGTGAGCCGGCAGTGTGCTTGCTCAAAGCTGACACACACACACACAGACAAACAAACACACACACACACACAGAGTCGCGATGCTGTAATCGTGACACACCTGCAAGGCCTCAAGGTTTGGCATTGTGCCCCTGGCCGAGCCCTGAGGGAAGCGCAAGGCAAACAAAAGTTCAACAGCCAGGTGAGGAGACTGATTCAATGGGACGGAAGAGCCCGAACGACAACACCTAACGTCAAACAGCCATACTGGACCGCTCAGTGCTACTAAATAAAAAGGCTGTTTGATACTGCATCAGTGAGAGGCTGAAAGTGGATGTGATATTCATGCTGAGAAAAATTAGCATCACAGTTGACATGTGTGCCTGTAGGGTCCTTCAAAATCAAGGTTACAAAAGAAGACAATACACTCATACACACACTCGAGCTGGGTGACACAACAAAAATACCGCAATGAAACGTCTATGTGCCTTGTTCTGCTAACACACAAGATAAACTAAATCAAATAATGTACGATATGATACGATGGTCTATGAGAAAAAAAATTAAGTAAAAAAACAAAACATGATACCAGTGATGAAAATCAGATTGTGTTTTTGGTCTGTACAAAGACTATATAAATAAAACTGACTTGACATGGTATAACAGCTGAGTATTGATTATTAATATAACATAGCAAAAATAAGCAAAACCAGTTATACATAACACCAACAATAATGTAATACCACCACCAGAATACATTTCGTTTTACAAGTATTTGTATTGTGTCATCATGGCTTCAAGCTCTTTGTGTTTTGTGTTCAATGAAAAGTTACAGCCTTCACCTATGAGGTGAGCACCAAGGTGAACAGTCGAGCCTTTTTTTAAACCCTCTATATTCTACAAACTGCATATCGACAGCAAATAAGTTGTTCTCTAATCAAAGTAAATCCACTTGGTATATGTAGCTTCTCCTATTTTAAACACTGACTCGGCAAAGACACAGGAAACAGTGCAGCAGAGACAGCAGTAGCCTATGAGAAGATGAAATATTCTTACCACTGGGGATGAAATTCGACAGCCAGGACAATCACAGATTGGAGGGTGCACCTGTAAGATTCCTTTGGACATAAGAGTCTTGAGACTTTTTCCTACAAAACAAACAAACAAGAGAAAAACTTTTAAGTGAATATTACCAACTGTGTTCTCCAGCCAGTAAACTTGATCTCCTCCATGACACAGCGTGTGATGAGGTTTTCTGAACTTGCTTGAGAGGGGGCCTTTTTCTTCATCCCATCATCTCAGGACTCAAAGTTTTCAAGACAAGTCTTGACGAAAATCATCTAAAGAGGGAAGGAGTCAGTCTCTGCAGACAAACTTGACTCATCTCTTTTGCCACGAAGTTTAATTCTACCAATAGTCCAGTACGATGAGCCAGACAGACAGCTGCCTACTGTCATCGGCTCACAAGTGTCGGTATATTAAACTATTAGGCTACCATTTTTGACCTGAGGGCGATACCCTCCCTCCTACACATCTTAACATGTCAGTTCTGCCTGAGTAACCGTGTGTGTGTGTGTGTGTGTGTGTGTGTGGTGAAGGGGTGCGCGCATCAAGCGTAATTATTGCATGAAAATAAAATGCTGTAACTGTCATAAACATAACAACATAAAATACAAGGGAATAGTATCATATTATTGATGCTGTGGTGGTTGTTGATAATCTAACACCTTCAAAATGCGCCGATGTACAAAAGCTGCCATACATTTGGGATTTTTTGTTCAAATACTGACTTTGGTTGCAAAAATTACCACATATAACACCGACTGTGACGCTGCTGACAAACAAGAAAGCTAATTTTCGAAAACAGCTCTCGGAGCCAACATGCGACGCGTAAAAGTGTCAACACCCGTGCAATAGTGCAGCTGCGCTTAACGGAACGCTTCATCTCATAAAGAGCAAAGATATATTTAAACTGTCACAAAATATTTTATCTAACTTTTCACCTCAGTCCCGGTGCAGCCCACTCCAAAAGCCCCGGTTTGGTGTGAGATCGCAGCCTCAAACTCTGTCAAAGCCTCGGAGGGTTGTGGAGAATATGCGCCTTTTCTCATGTCTCCTTACGCACCGACTGCTGTAACCCTTTCACTCCAAAACTCAGCACCGAACCACGAGACTAAGTTTGTGCCCGAAATAAGCCAAGTCTAGAAAGTATCTAATTGATGACAAGGTGTCCATCTGCAACGACAAACCGAGCAGAGAGTGATGGTTGTTCTTACCTTTGTGTCTAATACTCCGTTTCCAATCTTTGGCAGTCTCTCGTCCACTGACAAACTGGAACTCATTGGGGGTAAGCCACTCGCCCCTGTATTTAATTGAGGGTCCTTTACTACCTTGACATAATTTATTGATATAAAGCAAAGCTTTGTTTTCCCCGCACTCCACCTCGATGCACGGCTCCCCGTTGTCGAAGAAGGGCTGAAAGTCGGGGATGGAGGAGAACCTCTCCAGCATTAAGTCGTCCGTGTGATGGTGGAGGTGCTGGTGATGCAGTGCCGAGTCGTGGAGCCCCAAGTACGCGCGGTGATGGGCGAAAATGTGGTCGTAGGGCGGCGGATGCGGGGTCACCACGGGGATCGCGGTGGCATTTAAAGGGGCCAGGTATTCGGACTGGTTGAACGCAGTCAATGCCATGTCGTCTCCATCCAGCCTCTCCTTTTTGATGGCAGGCATGTTAGTGGGAGCCGAGCGCCGGTAACAAGTGAAAAGCTGCTCGCCTGATCCAACTTGAGCGTCCTCTCCGTCTGTGAGTTGGGCTGACCCAGACTTGGAGACGTGCCGCTTGGTTTTACGCAGAGCCCCCGTGTCGCTGCGAGACAGCGGTCTGGTGAAGTTGCCGGATAGATTCCCATTCAGTAGTTTCCAGCTCGCAGCGGCAGCAGCGCTCTCCGCCAGCCTCACAGCTCCTACCTCCCACATTTAATCACGCTCGCTCTGTTAATACCTGACATGCTAGGCAGCCCTGAGCCCCGGTCATTACGCTACCTATGGTGATCATTAGGCTACCAGTCACAGCTACACGTCGTGTCTCTTATTTTTTTACCTTCGGTGAAGTTTTCAGCAGGCGCTTAGGTTTTATTATTATTATAATTAAATTCACCAATCGGAATTAAAACCTTGACTCGACTGTGCAGTCTTAAAAAAAGAACTACGCACATCAGAAACGGGGACTTATATGGCAAAGAGACAGAAGCCTATAATATCAAAGCCAGTGAAGGCAATAAAAAATAAACTGAAACTGACAATAGTACATTTCTCCTGTTTCTTAAACCAGTGGCATTCACCAGAAACAAAAGTAAAAATATCGGGCCTGATATTTCTGAGTTGCGTATTTGCGCAACATTAATACAGTTTAAAGTTTGGAAAGAGTTGGTTTTAACCCCTTAGTGTGTCGCTGAAGTCACGCTGAAGTTCACAGACCCAGACCAAACAAGATTTGCACTCTCCGCCGCTTCTCAACTTGGCCCATTTAAACAGCGGAGGCTCGGCGAGAGACACAGAGAGGAGGGGGGACTGCGAGGGACGGCGCGTCGGTGCGTAAAATGGAGGAACCGTCATTAGCGAGCAAGAGGAAGTGAGCCTGAGCATGCAACTGAAACTCGTTTTAGCAGCTGTGCCTTCATATTTACAAGTTTTACATGAGTTAGGAGAATTTAAGTCCAACAAGGCTTTCCTGGAATCAGGCTTTGACCTCTAAACATTTCCTTTATATTAATTCTAATCCCCATTATTTTAAAGCCAAATCACATCCACGCCTCAACCAGGCTTCCACCATTTAAGCACGAGGTTTGCAGACGTATGAAAATTCCACCTGAAATAATAACTTGATTATTTCTAATCATTTTAAAGCCATACATTACAGTAGCAGCCTTTAATCAGACACATGGAGATGGTCAGGATCACAGATGTCACAGGTCACCAGTTCTACCCATAACATTGGCTGCAGGTCTACAGACTGGCTGTTTTATGTTCATCCTGTGTGTCTAAATTCAACCGTTTATTTGTTATACTCCACCTACAGTGACACCATCTCGCCCTCTTTCCCCCAAACTTATGCTCACCTGCTGCGGCTCCTGCTGCTAAATTTGTTCAACAGTGTGTAGAGCTGTCTGTTATACTTACACTTCAAAAATTAAGGCTTTTTTTTTCTTTTTTAAAAGCCCTGTTCGGATACTGTAAAAACATTTGACTGGCAGCAACAGTGAAAGTGCCTTGGGTAAGTCAAACTCCTAAACTAACCAAAACCGAACCTTTATCTAAGTTCTTTTACTTGTATTTGATTTGGGGTTGCAAGCACATGAGATGTAGAAAAACATTTGGGGGAAAAAAAAAGACACAGTATCTGCAACCGTTGCTGAGCTTGTTGCTGTAACTATTTAGTAAGAGCTTGCTGAGCCTTGAAGCACATTTTCTGAAAGCACTTTCTCCCCACACCATGTTCCCCAGAGCTTCTGGAGCTCATGAGCAGGACCACATCTGACCCCCATCAGTGGAGAACCACCCAGGTGGATCCACCACCAACACATGGAATAGCCATTCCAGCAGGTGGGGTCCAAAGTGCTGTGTGTCAGGGGCCTATAAATCAGGCTAAACTGCCTCTGACACACACAGGAAGGAGGCACGCCACACCACAGGCGGAAGCGGTGCACGGGAAGGCCAGAGACAACAACCAGGCCAGAACTGGTATAAAGCCTACAGCCAGGACCATGCAGGCAAGCACACGGCAGACAGTTACAAAAACACATGCCAGCCTCACCAGGAACGTGCTGTCGAGTGACATCTTTCCTTTTGGAGCTGTGATGTCTGAAGGGAATGTTATGGAATTAGTGGGTTTGTGGATCTGGAAAAGCAAACCCATGATTTAAAAAAAGGATACCTGAAATTACTATAACAAAAGTTGCCCGTTACCTATAAAGTAACTCAGTCTGAAAAATGAAAACGAAAGGCAACATATTCCAACTAAATCATCCCACATGTAGGTGAGTACACTGAACAGAAGCACTGACATAAATCATGAGCTGCTGACATTTATGCCTTATGTTTACAAAGCCATTTCTAGTAAGTGGAACACTACATTTCATAAGAGAAACGCTGATTCTTTTTTTATCAAACCAGCCCTCACCACATCGAAATGTCTCGATGGAAACCTCGCCGATGCATGCGTTGGTGCTGGAGGTTGCACCATCGGGAGAGCCCTGATGAAACCAGTCATAAAGGGGACACCCATGCCCACTCCTACACCCACTCCCCATCCTTGATCATGACTCATTCTCAGTGGCTCATAATGGAGGGATTCCCCAATCTTGTTGCATGACGTCACTTCAACTTTCACATCTTCAAAAAAAGGGTTCCGAGCTAAGTGAGTCAATTTTTCCATCAGCCTTTGTGTGTTGTTTTTTTTTTTTTTAATAAAAATTTTGGTGTGATGGGGAAACCTTGTTTAACCTCTCTACCTCATTTAACCTTTCCTGACTTCTTGCTTCTTTTGCTACAGTGCGGAAGAGTCCTGTGCCTGCAAAAAGAAAAAAAAAACAACCAGAGAAAAAACCCACACCTGCTCTTACAGCCCATGCATTTGCAATGAATTAGTGAATCCCATGTACATTACAGGAATAATTTTACTAAGTCAGTAGTTAAGTAGGAGTGCTTACTTTGCTGATGTTCTTAGATGACAACTGAAAGAGGTTCTTTTATTTTAGTTCTTAGTTTTAGATTTCAGTTACATTTTAGACAAATCGAATGTGAAGAAAAAACCCTGCGAACACCTGCCCTTCATGTTTAATATGATATAATGATAAAGGTTTTTTCAATATAATGGGGGTGGTTTGACATTTCACAAAAACACGTGTCTGCGTATCACTCAAAACGCAAAAACACAAGCTTAATCTTGAGGGAGACACCGGTGTCTCTTCCTCTTACAGTTTCTCTATTACTACAGACTAAGTGTGATAAATCTGATGAATCAACAATACCAAACCACTTTGATTCCCAGGGTTTGACAACAAACTGAGAAAACATTTTCTGTAGTTGTAGCATTAACACGTGTTACAACAGGAACAAAAGGTTTTTTTTATTGACAGAACATAATCCGTATGAAGTCTTTAGGATACAGGTTTCCATTAAGGAGGGACGAGAATTAGTATTAAGATAAATAATAACCTCGACACTGATCAGTGTGTTATAAACAATACTTTAAAGAGGCCATATTATGCTCATTTTTGGGGTTCATATTTTACTCTTGGTCACTACTAGAGTAGGTTTACATGCTTCTGAACTTCTGGTAACAGAGGCAGCTGCATGGTCCATTCAACTAAAAGGCCAAGCCCCCTAGAGCATGGACATGCAACTGTTTTTTCTGTTACACTAACTATTCTACTTAGGAGTAATATGGATAGCAAGGTAATTCGTGACTCACCATTCTGTTACAGGCCGCACAGAAGAATTTTCAGAGGCCCAGGCCTCTGTTTCCTGGTCTGAATCACAGTCAGACAGCTCAAACAAGTAGGGCTGCACTACGGTGGCTGTCCCCTTCGCCACTGTTGTCGCCGTTAACCAAAATGTGATCTGCCACGCCCACACAGTCTTGAGAAATGGTTTGAACCCCAAAATGAGCTGTTTTTGAATTAGGTTTTTTAATAGTTATGTTAATTTTCACTCAGATTTTTGTGGATGCTTTAAGAGACACTGAATTTTGATATCATATATGCATTTTTACTATTTCAAGCCAAGTTGCCAGAGGCTTTTAAAAACTCACCTCACAGTCGTCCGCAGCAGCCCTGTTTTTTTCCAGGATTTTTGCCTCTGTCTGCAACGCTGTTTTCGCTCTTGCCCCGCCTCTGAAGGCTTACTCTGCTCTGATTGGCCAGTTCAAACGCACTCCTTCCAGATGAACCAATAGAGAAGCCCAGCACACTGTGACACACTAGTGGTTTGAGATTTTAAAAAACTGATGAGAACGGAGCGTTCTGAGCCCTTAGAAACAGGCCACAGGGATTACTGCTACATACCCTTACCTTATTATTTCATACTTTGGCATCATTTAAAATGGCAATCCGACTTTGTAGCATCATTTATAGGTTGACAGAAAAGCATAATGTGACCCTTTTAAACTGATGTTGTGTCATAGAGATATGTTACACTGTCACCAACATCAGAATGAACTGAGAGGTTTCTCCTATATCTCCAGTCTTCTTCTCTTCTAAGCTTGTGTGACTTCTGCATGAACTGTTGCTCATGTTACTGGAGGTGTACCAAAAGACAGGAGAGCTGTTTCACTGTGCTCCACAGATTCCCATCACATGTGCCTGTAAAACTTAGTGAAACTGTAAAAATAGTCACATGTAGAGGATGAAGCTAATAAAAAACAGATTACTGCTTGTTTTTAATAAACAATATGACCAATTTGGATGTATCTTTTCCTTGTCAGCACACAGATTTTGTATTTTGTGGATTAGTTTACATGTAGGTCACATAACATAGATGACTGTCATATAATACCACACTGCAAGTAGCCGGGATCAGAATCATCATGGACTCGTAGCCCATCAATTATCAGTAAAAAGCCCAAAAATCAAATGTAAGATCTTTGGCTTGTTTGCTTGAGCTGTGGACTTTATTTTGCAGCATTTTAAAGCTGAAAAAGGAGAAATTTCTTCCTTCTGAAGAGCAGGAACATGTGGTTGTTTGGCATTTTCATTAATAAATGACTTCAGTGATTATTTAATTATCAGAATTGTTGGCAGTTACCTTCATGCTGTCCTAATCATTTACTGACTAATTATTATGGGGATAATTTGAAATTATGTTACTTGTTGTAACCATACGTCCAGCAATACAATGTTTTACTAGTTTTTAGTTTTTAAAAACAAAACAAAAAAATGACTGAATCTCATAAATGAACCAAAAAATCCCACCAGTTCACTGCTGAGCTCAGTGAGATCGCCCCGAGTCCGCAGACAAAAAGGATGTTTGCTAAAAACCTTGTGTGGACAGTTACTTTACTAAGTCTGAAATTCTGTCCATCATCAAAACGCATTTCACGTCCATTCTCCTCTCCTCATCGTCCGTCAGGATCCCCCCTAACGCGGCCCCCGCCTCTGCGCCGTTGTTGGCAGCGGCCCCGGAGCCGCAGCGCTGCCGGCGGGGGAGAGAGGTAATAAATAACCCGGGGAGAGGAGCGGAGACCGCCGGGCGGTGCACAGTCTGACCTGACAAATACTCACTGGAAAACCATCAGAGAGCGAGAGCCCACCCCTAGCGCTTGGAGCCAGCCTTTTAGACATGAGCAGCAAAATATATAGGCCTGCCCCTACTGGAAAAAAAGAAAGGAAGACAGACCAGAAGCGTCTCCGTCTCTTCCCCCCTCATCCACGTCCAGACACCACCGGAGACACAGCGAGAGTAATTAACTATTTAAAGCAGAGTATGAATTTCTTTAGAAAGCCCATGCAGCATTGTCTTGTCTCTAGTTTCTCCATTGACATATAAAAGATGATAACTTGCTCGAGGAAGTCACAGAAAAGGAAATTAAAGTTTTGGAAACTGAAATCAATTATTGTAAATTTAACCAACTAGGCCTACTTCTCCCTCTTTACACTTGTGTAATGGGCTGTATGTGTTTTTATCAGCTTTGAAGAACATAAACATGTTTCTGTAGTTGCTCTACAGCTTCTCATTGTGAAACCAACATTGAAAGGAGCAGACTGGTTTAGAGTTTTTTCAACCTGACAGTATTTAGAGGTGGAACAGGAATCGCTTTGCTGCTAGAAATGATTTCAGTTTAAGTCATTTATTATTTAAGTAGAATTATTACAATTAAGTAGTGATTGAATTTACTTTGTTTTTATTGAATCTAAATGGTTATAAATCAAATTGCTTTTTTTTAATAATGTGGGATTGACCCTTTAAATTAATGTGCGCACTGGAACCGCTGGGCCGCAGCGCCACCGTCAAACAAGAACACTGGCATTTACTGATTCTGCAAGACCCTGAATTTCATTTTATCTGCACAAGGAAAGTGCATTATTGTGGATGTTAGGGAAAGATTGTGGTTATGCCAAGTAAATTGTGGTTAAGGTTGACAGGGTTAGGCAACTTAACACTTGTTAAGGTAAGAAGAAAGGTTGTGGTCACAGTTAAAACAAACATTAATTTTATGCTTGTGATGGGACTCAAACTGCTGTCTCCTGAATGAACTAGACTTGCGACACCATCGTGACCTCCTCACCCTTTCACCTCACTGCATCGAGGGCACGTTATTTTCTGTAATGGCAGAATAGACGTAACTATTGCAGATACAAGGATACTTGCAGAGGAGGCAACCAACATGAAATATCTGTGCCAGGAAGAATGCTAATGTAGACATTGCAGTCTCATCTCTCTTTGTTCAATATGCCTCTTCTCATGTCCGGGTTATTTAAAAAAGAATAAGAAAAAAAAGCATATAAAAAGCTTGACAACACCTTTTGTGTTAGGTCAACCTTCTGTTAAAGTCATTATAACCTCTTTGTCTATTAGCCCCTTCAAAACTGTGCTACCTTTTGCTGACTCCTTCTCATTTTATCTAGACATGAAACGTCTCAACGGTCCTTGAGGGAGTTTAGCTCTGCAAAGTTGGAATCTGTGGAATTTAATATCAGAAAATGTTTTAGGGGATACAATCTCTGGGCTTAGAGTGTACTGTTAGTAGACATGGAGAAACATTGTACATTAGAAGGGGAAAATGTGGATCAGAGTACTACATTTCTGACAAGAGTCTTGGAAAAGCACAAAATTTGGCATTTCACTACCCTCCATCTGGTGGTTGTGCTAAACACGACATCATATTTCAAAACTTTTTATTCTCAGTACGTGTTTCTAATTGCTCACCAGGCGGTGTTTTTGGCCACTGTGTGCAGTCTCATAACACCAGCAACCGCAACAGCCTCCTTCTCAATAAGTTTTAAGTTGAATTTCCCCTTCGTTTGAGGTTTTAAAACATTTTTAACAATAAATGGCCCTGTAAGCACAGAGAGACCTCGGTGCTATTTTTATGGTATAACCTGGGCCTTCAGCTAAATCTTCACAAACTGCTCGTCCAAAAATTCCACTCAAAATCAGGTTTAAAGCTGAACTAGTGCGAGACCAACACAGTCCTGCAACTCCAGAATTTTAGAATTGGCAAGCAGGCAGGGAAACATTACACCCTGGTGGGGGGGGTGGAGGGGTTTATGCTGTCGTGCCGGCGCCCTTGGCCTCCCCTGGCGGATCTGGGGGGTCAGGCGGCTGTCTGTGATCCCACACAGCGGCTCTTCCACATGGGATTTATTTTCTTGCTGGATGGGCAGGCAGGCGGCCCAAGAGGATTCTCATTTTAGACCAGCGTCTGTAGCTGTCAACGCCAGCCGACAGAGGCGAGCGGACACCCGACCCCGAGTATCCTCCCTCAACACTCCCCTTTGGACTCCCTCCCCTCCTCCTTCTATTCCCTGTTTACACACATACACGGCAGAAGGACAGCATGCATACACACACAAATGAAAC
>JAQFJB010000002.1:9133422-9151092 GCA_029874875.1 Naso minor | reverse complement strand
GAAAATATGCCACAGATGTTAGAAAAAAAAAAGATAAAGGAGTCATGACATCATAACCAGAGTTGCACTTATGATATGTGACATTTCCAAATAAATGTCTTTTTAGACAGCTTCATGCCATTACATATTTATGAGTATTACACAAGTGTTACTCAATTCATGACACCTACAACAATTTTTTGTGAGTGTGTAGAAACCACTTATATAGGCCTATGTAAATTCTCTGAAGCAAAAAAATTACACATTTTATTTCATCATCTTCAACAGGAAAACAAGGGCAGAGATACGGATTGTTTTTAGGAAGCCTGGCATGCAAAGAAAGTGGGAAGCAAACTCAAACTGAACAAAAGTAGTCTGACGAGATGGAAAATGGTGAATGATGAGATGCGACTAAAGTAATCTGACTTCATCGTTTATGGACTGGTAAGTTCTGCTGTCAGTCATTAGTCTATCTCAACCATTTTCATAGCAGGTTTTTAACTTGTCATAGCGGGATGCAAGATAGATGTTACTAAGAAATTAAACAATGGCTCAGTTCCACTTTGTGTCACAGTAAGCCGCGATAATTAGCCAGTACGCACAATACCAAGACAATGACACAAGGTTACCTGAATTGAATGTAGTCGCTATTAATGATACTGTATTAATAAAACCTGTGCATTTCCTGCTACCACATGTCTGCTAAGGAAAAAAAAGCCCTGTTAAATAACTTATGACTACGGCCCAGTCTCTACACTTAATTTAGTTTCTTAGATGGATAGCAAGGTGATGATGCATGTCAAATGCTTTTTAACATTAAAAATGAAGGTAAATATGTATGATCATTTACTGAAGTACGGTTACCTAAGATAAAGGGAAAAAAGAAAGAAAAAAACCTTTAGATTTAGTTCTTTTGTTGTTATTTTTGACAAAATGGTCATACTAACCAAAAACAGACTGTTGCTGTTATAGAATTCAGGATCATAAGACATTATAGAGTCCATTGTGAGAATGTGTTAAGACTATGACAGTAGCTGTGTATGGCATTGTGAAGTAAATGTCTGCTGCTGTTTACGTTATATACCTGAGCTGCGCTGAGGCCAATTTCTGCCCTTTATGTTATGATGACAATAAATTACTGAAGCTTGAGTCTGATGCACAGTAATAAGGATGCTCTGGGGCACACACTGTCAGTTTGGGGAACTTAACAGCGCAGCATGTCATGTCACTCATACTGTGGATGACTGTAACATTTCAGTGCAACTACCCACGGAATTAACCACATCACTTTTCAGTAAGGTGATTCCCTGTGTGGGGGAGTGGAAAAGGGTGACCCCAGGATGGAGAAACAGATAAGAGAGGGAGACAAAAAATAAAATTGAGCCCACACATCCCTTCTGCTTAGGAGAGGAACACAGTAAACTCGTAGGCCACACCGGGGATTACGGTTAGTGAAAGTGAGAATGAGGGGGTGAGAGAGAGAGAAACAAAAGTGCAATGAGGAGGAGGTGAAGATACAGGAAGGAGCTTTTCAAAGGCTTTCCTGAGTTGGAGGGACTCCCTATACCACGCAAATTCTCTGTAAACACAGAACAAAGAGGATTCTCTGAAATCATAGTGTGACTGGAAATTTACCGTCGCATATTCACTTCAGTACAGAGGCCGTGCTTCACATCTAGGTTTGCTTGTTGTATGCTGTGGACTGAAATATTAATATTTAGCAAATCTGCAGAATTAAATCTCTTTTTAGAGTTTTTGCAACACAGAGTATTCCTTTGCATTTGTCTCAAAAAGTCAGAAACAAAAATGCATACCTTTTTATTCAAACTCAATTCAGGGTTTTTTTAAAAAAACAAAACATGTTCCTTAGACTCAAAAAGCCCCACTTTAATTGCTCCCAATCGGGGGTGAACATGAGCAAACCAGGACAAATGAAAGTTTAAGGAGGCAGTATTGATTTGTGTGGAGGTCAGCGGTAGGTCACCCCTATCAGAGAATCAACAAACAGCCGCCAGCACCTTCCACAGCTAAGCCAATCAACTCCTGACCTGGTCCACCGTTACCATGGCAAATGACCCTGAACCACACACACCATATACTCGGCTCCTTACTGACTGAAAGCAGCAAAGTGGAGCTCCACAAAGAAGCGGCAGCTACAAGAAATTCTTCTCTAAAGGCTGCTAAAATCATGCTGTTGTTCTTGGCATAAGGACTTCTTTTTTATTCTATTTTATATTCAGTGGTCTCCCCCCATAACGATTTGACCGTGTGGCTTAAAAAAATTCTCCTGTACAAATTAATGATTCCAATTTAACTGAAAACATCAAATAAGGCACTGAAGGTTTTGTTTTACAGGTGCAAGAGTTTTTTAAAGCATTAGAGTGGAAAATACTTCATTGCAGTAAGCATCAGTTAAAAGACTTTCCAGGATTTTGCACAAATAAAAACATATTTTTCTTAATACTGTGACCCTGATAGCAATCACATGGCCTAGCCAAATCCCTACCATGTCATGTCCTTCCCATTATCCTCTAGCCATTTTTAAGAAGGAAATCTCAGATTCTTTCCTTCACCTAGTCTTCCCGTTTTTTCCTTCTACTCCTCTCTCCATCCCTCTCTCCCTCTTGTACCCCTCCTTCCCTTGGAGGCAGGCAGGCGGTGGTGGTAACCAAGCCTCTGGCAGTGTGTTCCTATCCTGCAGGAGCCCTCAGGTTCCAACCTGTCAATATCCCAGGCAGCGTCTTGGCTCTGCTGTGCCTCAGTTAACCTCCTCACCCACTGCTACCGCAAGGGGCTCCTGTCCCTCTGCCAGCCCAGAGACAAGCACGATCACCACCGCTCCCCCGACCCACTCCTCCTCCTCCCCCTCAAATCCAGCTCCCAAACCGGACACACTGCGCTCACATCCGTAAAGGGCAACACTCTGGCAGCAACCACAAGCAATATGGCAGCTGACAGCAGTTTTCTGCTAGCTGACGTCTTGGATGTTTTGGATGACGGTCTCGATGGAAGCTCACAGAGGGTAAAGAGGGAGATGGTATTGTAGAAAAGTCTGAGGCCTGAAGGAGAGAAAAGCTCTGGAACAAAAGTCCTGTCATCTCATCATCTGTATCAATTTCAGGGAGAGGAAGAGTCTGTGTGAAAAAGAATCGATGTATTAACACACTGCTCATAGGAATGTTAAAGTGATTGCGGAGATGTGTGTGCAAAGTTGTAAGAAAGACAGAAAGTCAAGGGGAGGTCTTCGTGTCGATGTCTGTGTTTGTAATCTACACAAACACACAGGCCTGATCCCAAGCGTGGCAACAAGCTTGTGGCAGCATGTCACCCGTCCCCTCTCACTCACGCTAAAAAGAGACACACATACACACACACACACACACACACACACACACTCCTCCGTGCCTGACTGCAAGGCACCATGGCTGTCTGCTGGGAGCTCAGGTTACGGCCGAACGGCGGGACAGACTTTATGGAAGTCTCTCTCCCACACCCACTCTCCCCCTCCGCAGGGCTCCGGAGGAGGTATCGGGTTGCCAGTTCAGCGCCGTCCAGGCTTGGCGCTGGCGGCGGCTTGTGATCTTAGGTGCCTGTATATGCGTGTGTTTTATCTTTAGTCTTTGAGAGTGCTGGCATACAACGCTGCTGTCTTCTCCAGGTGTGTAGGTGTGATTTACAGTGTAGACACTTCACACTCATATGCACACATGCAAAATTTGACCTCTTCCTTGGCTCCAAAGCACTCTAAACAGTCTTTACGGAATAACACGGTCCTACGTGTAATAAGAGATGGGGAGTTTAAACCCAAATTACAAAATTCTTGCCTACATTTAGGTGGGTATAAGCCATGTAAATAGTTTTGGTTTTATTTTTCTTGTAAGATATTAGTCTGAGATTTGACTGCCACCTGAGCATTTGAGAAAAAGTCTGTGTCAGTGAAGATAATTAATAGACCATACTGTAAACAGGAACTTTTTTCTACTGAAAAAACAATCAAATGTTTAGAGGATTATCAGGGACCTTAACTTGGAAAGGGTATACTGCACATAAAATTGGTAATTAGAGCAAACAAAATTCAGTTCACCTCCATTATACTGAATAGTAGCAGAAATCTCAGTGTCATCTCAAAACCCAGACAAACAAGACCAAAACTACATGCAGGCACCACAAGAGGAACGTCAAAAATGTTTTGCTTCGTGTAATTTTGGCTAACAGATGCTTGAAAAGGAGCAATCCCACCACCATCACAGCGTCTACTGTATGTGGCTTCCAAATCTCATGATGCTATCTGTCATGTGAGAGAGGAACTTGCAACTGTCAATCTTTTTAAAGCTTCAATGGTCCATTTGCATGAAGGGGTTGCAGGTAAGGTGCACTTGCAGGTCAACATGGAAGCTACCATCTATATGCGAGGACCTTGTGACGGTTCTGCCGCTGGCTCGCTTGCTAGCCCAGCATGGAGGGGCACTCATGAATAATGCATAGGGACATCTGCCACCCCTGAATTATAGATCTGTGAAGGCTCAGCATATGGGAACAGCCCAGCAAGTGCTAATGGCTAACTCTCAATAACAAAATATGGGTTAGAGGCATGTGAATGAAAGCCAGGTCATGCAACCTTTCAGTCATTTGAGTGTGAGGTGGATTGTAAATGTGATTATTTACATGTCTGCATGCGTGTGGAATGAGGCAAGGCTCCAATGGATAGGTTTGTGGAAATATGATGATGCGCCCATAAACAATCATTCACAGCATTCAGAGTGGTATGTATGAGCAAGGCGCTCAATCCAAACATGTTTCAGGCATGTAGCCTCAGCTGATGTTGCACTCAAGACCTTCACATATGGGACAAAGTGAAAAGAGAGTTTCCATATACAAAAAGTTACTGTTACATTACAACACACCACCATTCAGCTAAACCAGCTAGCTTTCAAAAGCCTCAGAAACCCTCGACTTGACCAGCTATGTCTCATGTCTTTGAGGCTTTTATGTAGGCTTCCTCCTGCTGAAGTGCAGCCTACTGAATATTCTATACTCTCTGGTTGCAAGTCCTGCTCTTTGTACAAGTAGAGTTGGTATGGGGGATTGGAGGAGTGGGGATGAATTTTCTTCCAGCCCAGTTGAGCAGGAGGCCCAGTCTATCGGGGACCAGTTCGATCTCCGCCTTTCTCTCCAGGATTATCCTCTTATCAGCACTGCAAAAACCAGGCAAAGAAGCGCCAGCAATTAGCCTATCTTTAATTAACGAGCACCTCGCTCCAAAACCACCCACGGTCCTTGTAGGCTCCCACTTGGAAGGCAGTCAGCGCGGCGTAAAGATGAGCAGACTTAATCTTGTTTTTGTCTGAGTAAGAGAGAGTGAGCGTGTAGAAAAGGGCAAAGTTCATCTTCAAGTAGTTGGGGAGTCGCAGCATGCAGAATGTCCCTCATGCATGCACGCTTGCAAACAAGCCTTTCTACACCGCAGGTTTCAAAGGGAATCCTGCCACCCACCACTGTTCCACTTTGTTGTGCAAGTTTGTGTCTGTGATGTGTCTGTGTGTTCATCTAAGTGTATACTCTAGTGTGTGGATGGATTACTGCACTAAAATTATGTTGCCACTCACCATCACTTACAGACTGAAATTTCCAGGCTTGCTGAAGCCTTCTTTGAATCAGCAACGGAAACATATGTAGGAGAAGATGAGTGACAGAAAATCCTCCCATTAGCCTCATTGAAGTTTGGAAGGTCAAAGGCTAACAACTTTACTTTTTGCCTCTAGAAAGGGAAGTTATATTCACAGAAACATTTCCATACTTGCAATTGGTAAAATGGTAAATAATAACACAATCTTCAGCACCATTGGTTGACTACTGTTTGTCTTAACACAATCAGAGAGGACTAAGTCATCTGAAGAAGAGTGAAAGCAAGATGATGGCACGCAAATGAAAAGAAAAAAGGGCAGACGTGGAGAGAGAGTGCCATCGGTGCCCTGGCCTGGCCTGGCTCTGGCACCATCGAGCGGAAGGGGTGGCGGCGGCCCCAGCATGCATACATTAGCGGTGCTTAGGCGCACTAATTGCTTCTCACTTAGACAAATCTCCTGCAAATCACGGCTGCGCCGCCAGCACTGCCCAAGCCCCCCGGGAAGGAGAGACGGCAGGCAGGCGGACGGAGCGAGAGGCAGGAGAGGAGGAGGAGGAGGAGGAAGAGGAAGGGGGGGCCGAGTGGAGCGTGTGTACCAGAGGTGCCTTGGAGCAGGATGGAGGAGGAAGGAGAGAGAGAGGAGGAGGAGAAGGACGAGGGGGGTGCTCCCATGAGAATGGAGAGAAACTAAGAGAGAGAGAGAAAAAAGCTCCAACACTTCAAGAGTACCTCTGTCTTTCTCTGTGCTCATCCATAGTCCAGGCTGAGTGCCCCCCCAACCTCTTACACCCCTACCCTCAGAAGCTCCACCACTGCTCCGCTCCTCCAATGTTCCATCCCTCCATCCCCCCTCTTCTACCAGCTCTCAGATCTCTGCTCTGCCCCCTTGCTCGCCCCTCCTTTCTCTCTCGCACTCCCTCCCTCGCCATCGCGCTACAGAAAAGTGGAGGAAAGATGAAACTCTACAAAGAGGGAAAAAAAATCAATAACACAGATGGATAGCTGGATAACAGGGTCCGGCATGCTTCGGCGGTGAGGCAATCCAGAGGGTGCCCACACAACTTCCACACAGGCGGAGAGACGGGCAAAAACAAGACGCTGGGATGAGGGTGGTAATCAGCCTCAGGAAGCCAACATCACCCGCAACACACAAGTACACACTTGTTAACACACAAGCACATACTACAATGTATGGCTACACTGACATAAAAACAGCCAAATGTACACAAGTGCACACACGCAAAATAAAAACAAAAACACTCACATCCATGGAAACACACATCCCATGCAACTAATTGGGGGAATACTGCAAAATAATAATAGTTATCAGGTAACCTGAGGTGAAAGAAAATATCTGTCAGTTGCAATAACAAAGATATACAAAAGATCAATATTATTGCAGGTTCCATATTATTATACTGGGCTTATTTGAGATATCGGGTGGCTGAGGGCAACATTTCTGTTAGTGGTGGTTTAAGATACCGCAGGGCCCTATCAAGAACAATGTACACAATATACTGAAAGCACACTGCCTGCATTTTAGAATTCATTTCCAATATAGGGAGGTGAGAGCATACAGCTAAGTAACCTGAGCATATTTCCTTATTACTTTTAGGAGTGCACTCTGTTCTGACACTGATAGGTGGGCAAGGCTGAGATGCAGCGGTCTGATGTCATACTTTAACCCAATAAAATTACATGGATTACAAATCACTGATAGAAACTTTGCCTCTATTTAACCAGAAAACTAAGGCAAAAGACACAGTTTTACAAAATCTTCTATCTCAAAGACAATCCGAATACTACTTCAAGACTTCCCAATACAAAATGAACTTGAGTCAGTCGGAACTCTCTGTGTATTTTTAGAGTTGGGACCAGTATCAGTATCGGATGCTGACACTGACGTGATTCATTCATCGGACTGACGTCACCGACTTTGGAGCTCTCGCTCTCTCTCTTGTGAACTCAACTTTTTATGAATGCTTTATAAACATTAATCATCATCGTATCAGTGACACATGACAGTCTTCAATTTAAATGCATGAGCTTGGAAGCATTTTTGGTTGAAGGTTAAGATTCATACTTTCCTCATGATTAATGACAAGCAAAATAATTTAGGATTGACAGATTTTTTGCAAAAATAGTGCCAATAAAACAACACAGAGGCTAATGAAGATGAAATATTAAAATTTATCATTCCGAAAAAGCATTTTTACAAGTCTGTAATTAATTGAGTTCAGACTTAATAAAGCAAGAGGGAGATATGATGTTAATTTTGACTTTAAGTTGGCCCAAGATCAGGCATGCCATCAAAGATCTTCACTTCATTACAGCTTTGTTTCATCCTGCCAAATCAAGTGACATAAGCAATGCTATAGCTAACTGATAATATACATGGATTATCCAGTGAGTATTTTTATACAACCCTCAGTGTCATTCATGCAAAATGACAAATGGAGGCTGAAGATACTTAAAGTCTAGAGAGATTTTGTTCAACCAGGTTGATCTCCCATATTTTAATGTGGTAATAAACTGTTGGTGAAAGCATATTTGCTTAACATATTTCTAAATCTAGTGTACTGCACCTTGTGACAGCTCTCAGATTCGGACATCTTTTGGTTGAGGTTTCAGGTCATGTGTGATGTTGATCTGCTTGGTCTTTCCTCCCACTGGAACCAGTTTAGATTGCATTACGATGCTTAAAGCAACTGTGGGAGAGGTGAAAGGGCGAAGACTTTATCATAATGAATGGCAATGGACCCTCCATCCTCCGTGCATGTAAAACACGTACACATACACACACATATTCCACCCTACTCTTCTCCTACAGCCCATGGAAATTACTATAACCCATTCATAGGTATGGTGATGATATTTCCTGACACGGCAAAGAGCCATATGACTGTGACATGGCAATGTTAAAGGTCATCTCTGAAAACCAATGTGTTTGAGACAAATGCATGATGTATGTTTAGTTATGAACTTTGAGGTCGGGAGGGTTTGAACTCAGACTTGCAGCTTAAAAACTCACACAAGCTTGTATTTTTCCAGTGATACCTATCCAACTTATTAAAGTGCCATTACAATAAATCATAAAGCACGTTTGTTTTGGAGTTTATAAAAAAAAAGAAAAATCAGTTATTATTTTTTTATATATTATAGGATTATTTAGTATTTAGACGTTTTGCTTAGCTGAAACCTCCATTTATACTGTTTGTAAGGTCTTCTCTAACAAGATGACTTACTAGCACCACCTGCTGCACTCTGTAATGCTCATTATACAGTGAAGTGTAACAAGCCCCAACGCACCAAAAACAAAATGCTTGGTTATAGCTCCATCTTGTGGATGGAAACAGACATCTCATCCCCTAGCTGTCCCTTTGAAATAATGCTATATATTTTTAATGATATGCCTCATGGGATTTTTGATCATGCAACTATTTCTAATTATCAATGGCATGTGTTCAGTTGTTATTATTATGCAATTCAAATATTTACAGTAGATCAAAATGTGGAAATATGTACAGTATTAGAATATCAGACTACAATAAAAAACAATATTTTGGTTGTGCTTTGAGGAAGACTTCAGGGTAACCTGAGAGGAAAACTTAAATGATACACTGGTGATAAATATAGTGTTCAGCATTAAGCTTCTTTTACAATTCTGCCCTGAATATATTCATTAAAATGTCTTGGGCTGGAAAATAAATATTTTTGTAATCAGATTTGGTTTTTTGGATAACAATGTGTACAAATACAAGCAAGTTTGAAATTACTCTCAGCTAGTTACACAGAAATAGACATACAGGTAGAGACTAAGACGACAAAAGCTGAACAAATGAGTGAAAAAATCGTTACGAAGAAAGACTGTATACACATACATAGGGTGGATGTAATATATTCATTATAAGCCTTTATTCATCAAACATTAGGCTTAAATGGTGTCTAGTCATATTTTTTATACTTTACACCTCCCTGACATTGCACTGAGGTTGATATACGATATATGATGGTAACTGCGTAAGGAAGTCATTGAGGCATTTATTACATTATCTAGACTACAATACTGTCTGCTTAATATGCAGTTAGCCTACCTAGACAACACTTGATTGATTTAAATACTTAGATAAGTAGGTAAGAAATACGTGCACTTATTTTATAGATTCAGCTGGAGGACTTGATGACACTTGTTTCACTTACTTCATCACTGCTTCAGAGGAAGGACAACAAGATTGCACTTCTGAGAGGAATGAAAGAAGTTTAAGACAAAACCATCTTTGCTTACTACAACTCAGTCTTTCTAACACCCTGGTCTGAACAACATACAGGTTTCAAATAATTACAAATATTTTTATTTTTTTTTAATGCAAAATTAAGAAAAAAAGATATCTTATTGGTGCTGGTCATGACAAGAAGGTAATCATCAGTTACAGTTATTAGACAGGAACAAAAGCATATCTTGCATCACTGTGTTACTCACTTTAGCTACAGCTTTTGTAAGGGACAGATGTGTATACAGCTTGACACATGTTCACATGTTCACCTCTACTATCAGGACTAAACCCAAAACACTCCCAAACAGGGACAGAGTCATTTTTATTATTTACTATGCCTGTAACATTACTCTGGTACCAGTCACCATCTGTCCCAGCGTAACAGCCTGTTGCACCAGTAAAGACTGAACTGGACTTACAACAGCATCTCAATATCAGATTAAGAGAAAGAGCACAGTTTGGATTTTTGATGATATTCGAAATCATGCCGTCAGCATCATCATAATACCTTAATACCAGGGATGCATGATGAGGAGTTTTAAAATCAATAAGCAATAATGACCTGCTTCTAATTATTGACATGGATTAGATAACTTCGCATTTTTGTACTTCTAATGCATAACATGCAGAACACTCACTTCTGGGTTTTTTTGTTGTTTTTTTTTGTTTAACCAGAGACAGTTCTTCTTTTTGCACTACAGTTAAAGCTGCTTTTAACTGTCCAACATAGTCTTTCTACCTCAAAGGTGTTGTAATTTGTTTGACACTACAGATGTTCTTGAAGCTACAATCACTTTAGTCACTTGGGGGCGGTGTTGTTAACTAGACCATGCTAAAATAGTAAACCACTCAAAACATCAAACGGTTGCAGGTAGCTTGCATTTTAAAGACTGACTTTGGCAGCATCCGTTTTCAGCATACCATTTGCAGATGTCACATTTTCCAGGGGTGATAAGTGGGTGATTTGTGAACTGTGCTGGTAGCTGTCTTGAGACTTTCAGAAGGCGTGATCGGCCTTCTTGCTGTGAGTGTGTCTAAATTTACAACATGTCTTTGGAATGTGGGAAAAAAACTTAACTCTGAACCAAACCAAAACGAGAGAAATAACTCTTCTATACTTCATCTTTCATATGTGTTGTCACTTTGTCTGAATCTCTATCCTATGGTGTGCTGCTGCCATTTTAAAATTAGCCAAAATTTCTGGTCCGGCCAGCTGGTTGCACTCTTCTGAAAAGTAGAGATTAGAAAATTATTGTTAATGTTGGGAAAGATTGTAGGCCTATCCTAAATGAATCGACCTATGCAATATCACTGATATTAACATATGGGTATTGATTATCTGAATTATGGCACTGAATCATCAGGTGCAGTCAAAATTCGAAAGGAAAATGGTTCAAAGGTCAAAAGGAAATAAAAACATTAACACAGTCAAGTGGACTTAATGGGAGCACGTGGATATGGTACATTAAAATAACGTGAAAAGTATTAACTGATCATGCAGAGAAGTAGTTTGCTAGCCTTCTGCTCATTTACATCCACCTCAGACAGTGTGGATTGTTCGCTAGTGTCCCCTTTGAACCCACGAGATTAAAATATTAATTTAAAAATACATAAGTAGTAAGATAAAAAGACACATATTAACAGTGTGTACTTAACAAAATGTAATGTATTGCATGCAAAAATGAACGTTAAAATATACATGCTGCTTATCATGTTTTATGTCATTGCAATGACAATTGACAGTATTGACAGTGTAGCAAAGACCCAACTCACATTCAGTAACGTTAGCTAACGGTAATTATTTGCAGCGCGCGCTGACAACTGGTCGTTTAACTCCTTTCAGTCTGTTTAAACACAGCCTCGGGAAAGATGGAGAGTAACGTTACGCATTAAAGTTATTGGAAAGTTTGTTTTTTTTTATCATTATTATTTTAAAAAAGGTTCAACAGAGTTAAAAGAGTCCTTAACAACATAAGCTAACGTCAAACGTTAAAGACTGCGTGTTTCCGGAAGTAAAATTCCCGTGTATTTTTTCCTTCAGATAATTTAAATATTGGCCATAATGGCGTAACGTCAACAATCCAAAGTAGGCTTACCTGAGTTGGCTGTTTGTGATACGACGGTAACGTTATATGACTACAGAGACAAAAAGTTCGCGTGGTATCAACCAAAACATGATTTATTCGCGAGCTCAAGAAGAAGTACTACACTACCCACAATGCAACAGTACGACTGCGATGTCCTGATAGGTGGAGGTCGCAGTTACCATGGAAATGCTTACCGACCCCGGAAAAGTCAGGTCGGCTGGCAAGTTACTGCTACGCTGAACTCTACGGTCGTTTACATTTTTCACAGCAGAGTAAATGTGATTTCTCCCGCAATCGTGTTTCGTTTTTGTATAGATGAGGACCAAAGTGTCCAAAGAGGTGAAAATCACTGGTGACTCTGAAGAAACCTCCGGGGTTGGGATCCACTAGACCAAACTTAATGTTTACCTTAATGTATATGAGTAGTTCAATAGCAGCAGCTACAACAGTGACGTTAAAAACATGCTGCTTACACACTGATGCGTCAGTATAATCTAATGATGTCATATATAATAATACATCAGTCAGTGGGACCAAACCACTACTTTTACTGCAACACTTTTACTACATCAAGCTCAGAATACTTACGTACTTTACTTGGGTAGGATTTTTCACGTGGGATTTTTACTTAATAGAGTATGTTACATTGCTGTATTTCTTCTTTTACTGTAGAAAAGTTAAGAACCTGAGTACTTCTTCAACCACTGACCATAGTGGTATAATGCAAACATATATAATAAACTAAGATAACATAAGCAATAAGAGAAGTAAATTGGAAGAACAGTATGCCGCTTCCCAATATTCATGTTCACTCTACAAATAAGATCACTTTGGTCATGTGTGCTTTCAGTCAAAAGTCAACTTTAGGTAAGTAAAATTCAGCTATAATGTATTGATTATGTATTCTTTTATAAGTCCAAGAACAGCAAATGCTATTCATTGTGTTGAACAGACTGTAAATGGGATTTTTTTTTTTTAAATCTATTTATTTTATTTTATTTTTTTAATTTGGGGAGTCCAAGTGCAGCCATTCTGCTCCTTTCAATCTGCGTAAACACAGTGTCAGGAAAGATGGTTTGGGCCATGCTTTGACGATTTGGACGATCCACAACCTCAGCTCCACAGATGTTGAGTGCCGGTGGAAAAAGCCCAGTGTGCCAGCAAATCAGTCGAGGAGCTTTTTCCAGCACACAAGTACAAGTCTGACTTGTGCAGTTACCCCAGATGACCGTAAGTGGCTACTCAGTTAATTCCAGGGTCGCTTCACTGGGATTTCCTGGCTGCTCACTCTTGAGCCTGAAACCCTGGAGGGAACCTCCACTTCACCTCTTCACTGACTGCACAAACACCTGGGCAGTGATGGCATCCTTGCTGCTATGAAAATGTCAGTAGAGCAGCTAACGGCCATCCAGACAGCGACAGTGGGGCGGAAGGAGGCAACTTGGGAAGTGTGCTGATGGAAAGCGTGTTACCCCCTCCCTCATTTCAAAGCTCTGTGGGAATCAGGGCCGACATGGGGTGCTGAATGTACAGTGGGGTATAGCTTATGAGCAGGAAGGTATCAAGACCTTGAAGGTCAGGGGATCTTTATCGTGGCTGGCTGACTCTGGATCCTGGGAGCCGCCCCTGATGGTCTGCTAGTTGAGACAGACATTATTGAGGTGAAGTGCCCATATCAGTGGAGGAACCATACTGTGGAGGAAGTAGTGCAGGAGAAGTGCTTTGACCTTTATCAAGAGGAAGGTGGTATCACTGCCTTAAGATAGACTGCCACTACTGGCACTAAATGCAGAGGCAGCTTCATATCTCTGGGAAGAACACCTGCTACTTCACCACAAGGACACCCAAGTAGTGTGCCATCATTCCCATCTACCATGATGACTTCTGGAAGTCCAATTTTGGGTTCTTGGAGGCCTTCTACAGGGAACATATGCTTCCACAGCTTGTAGAGCTTTTAATGGACTAAAACATTTTTGTAAATAGTTAAATTGATCAGTTTACGTCAATACATCCTTGAGAATTTTGACATCATTCAATTGTTATTTTTTCTACAGTAGTTTTATGTGTTATTTTATTTTTGGGTGGTAATGGCTCAGGCTTCTTGCCGCACCACCTGTCAGTACCTAACAACAGGGATGCCAGTGCTCCAAAACTTTAAAGAAAATCAAGACGTTGATGATCATTTTATCCAAAATTATGTGAAAATGTAGTTTTTATGCATACCTAAACCCACTGACCAAACGTAGCAGTGCCTAAGCCCTCCAGAAACCTCGGAAAAACCTTAAAGGTGTAAAAAGACAGAACCGCTTTTTATTTTACAGTTTACTGAAAGCACAATCACGTAACACCACACTCACATTTGTGCGTTAGTTGAAATGTAATACAGTCTGAAAACAGTAAAGTGAACTCCCGTACATCGCTCACTCACTGCTGAAAAATTTTTTTACGTTACAGTCTGTCTGATCTTCATCAGGTAGCATCACATTTCCAGATATTAACACAATAGACATGCCTTAGTCATCCAGCGCTTTGAACTACCACAAACCGTACACGTCACCTGTCAGAGGATAGCATTAAAACATTTGACAGATAAAATTCCAGTAAATCTAAAGCAACATCCATGTAGCCTCAAAACTCTCCAAAAGTGAAAAGATCGAAAAATACAAGTGAATTAAGAGCAAACATGTCATTAAACTTACAGTGTTATCAAACATATTACATCCTTTTTTTTTTAAATGCTGCTTTATACTTCCACTTATTTCAGAGGGAAATATTATACTTTCTACTCCACTACATTTATTTGGCAGCTTCTGCTACTTTTCAGATGAAGATTTGACACAATGGATAATATGGCAAGATTTTAAGAAACAACACATCGTTAAAGATAAAACAGTGGTTTACAATTTTTTTGGCTTTTGACATCTTACAAAAAGTACTGTGTAGTCGGGGTCACATTTCACGTGTCGATGAGTTGTTAACAGCTCCACCAAACAATAATTTTTCCCTCCAAACTAAACTAAATGAATCCCACTTGTTACTTGCTTGTTGACCTGCCTCTCCATCCCCTTGGAGCAGAGCGAGTGCAGGGGCAGAGGGCCTGTTAAGTTAAACACGTTCTTCTAGTCTCATCGATCCTTTATCAAACCGATGTTCGTGCAAGTTGTAATTTTTGGGTCTTACCATGAATCTGAAATATCAGCGGCTTTACACAACATGGTTCGCAAGAAGAAAAAGGATTTGTAATTGCAGCTTTTTCACTGAGTCTTGTCCTTGTCAGTTTTGTCTTCAACCTATAATATTCTCTAAAATAGACTATAAATTAGCAGTTGCCAAACTTTTCAGCCTGCAACCCCCGAAATAACGATGCCAGAGACCGGGGAACCCCATTGATCCTGTAGGAGGCATATAACGTGCTGCGTACACGAAATATTAGGCCTATGCAAAGGCATTAATGCAACACAAAAAAACAACAGCCATAATATTATTTTATAGTATTTTAAGTAAGAATTTAAAAAATATCTAACCAGAATTAAAAGAAGAATTATTCAATAATGGGTTAAATATGTAATATTAATTTAAAAAAAAAAAAAAGTATTTGTTGTTTGGAAGGCATCTCGCGACCCTCCTCTCTGTGTCTTGCGACCTCCCGGAAGGTCCCAGCCCCCACTTTGAGAACGACTTCTATAAATACTCAATACTGTACAATAACTTTGCCTATATTGTCTACAGAGTCACTTTCATGATTAAAGTGGTAAGTAGCCATGTTCTCATGGAAAGTGCTCGAGTTGGGTCGTCCCACTGTAAGAAATTAGCAGATCACTGACTGTAAGAAAGTGTAAATGTTCAAAGCTACTGGCTTTAAAGGTTTAAAAAATAAAATGCAGTCTTATTTACTTTTTGCACATGCAACCCAGCCTCCACTGAATGGTCACACACACACAGAGTTATGTACAATAACCAATGTTGGGTGTAACTATTTATAAGTAATCTGATTATTATCATCAGATTACATTTGTCTGTAATGCAGTAATGTAAGGTGTTACTCCTGCTAATTCACTAATCACATTACAGTTACTAATCAAACAGTTCTCTAGTTACTTGCATTATTTTAAGTTCTTCAACTGCCATACTTTCATAACTTTGCTGTAGGCTTTGTTGTATTAAGGGGGATAAAAGAGAGATTTTATGCTTGTCCTTTGTCATCCTTATTAGAATGATAAATGTAAACATCTTTTGAGACACCTTCTCCCCGTGTAACCTATTTCTCATCACACACACGTCATGTTGCTGCGCTTTGAAGAAAGTGAGGCGCGCACAGAGACAGCAATGCTGGTTGGTTGGTGCGGGGGCGAGCGGCTTGCAGACAAACAGAGTGTGACGGGTCCGCTCAGCCAAGTCGGGACAGAGGGTCACGCTTATAGCAGAGCTCGAGACAAGGTCAGCCATGATGAGACTGACAAGCAACACTGGTGGAGATTATACCTGATAAGCCTTTGTTCACCCAGCTGCCTCTTGCTTTGTCCCATTTGCCTTTCCTTCCCCTTCACAGGCTGCATTCATACCTTTTACACAACGTCAAGTGTTAACTGCTCTATTTTGTTCTGCTGAATGCCATTTGGTTTGCTTAAATATTTCTGCTTACATGCAGCACAGCAAATGCGAGGACTATTTTTTCTTTAATGAGGGCAAACAAGGCAATACAAGAGACAGCTTTTTCTACCTACTTTTCCTCATGCACAAACACACGGAGAGCAGCAACCTGATTTAAAGAGCTTGCCTTGCACTGCACTGTTACGAGCACAGACAGTTAGCAAACCTGCCACACTCGACTCCCACACAGTCACTGAGCTGTTTCTGTCAGCAGCGAGTGGGAGAACATGGCACCACAGCGTGTTTGCTAACAGTTAGGGAAACCAAGCAAAACACGCACACACCACACACACACTGCACAAACACAACATTATCACTGTTTACACATACTGCCTGTTGAAGCTCATATATGCACAGAGCAACTGTGCAAACTGCAATAAAACTTACATCAGCCTGTGTGTGTGTTTACAACAGCTGGTAATTGTAGGAGGAACGAGACTGCATGGGCCATATATATATTTGTAGAGACAGTATCTGTGCAATCTCTCAAATCGGTATATGTACAGGAAATACTGTTTCCAGTATTTAAAGCAGAGTAATAACAGTCAGTTGGGAAGATTTATTGCTCATTCTAGTTAACAAAACCAGCATTGAAGATCTCATATTTGCCAGAGTTAATTAGTTTTCAGCTAATAATCTGATCATATTTGCAGGCAGCGGCACTTTGCCAAATCAAATAAAAATGCTGTAGGCAAATAAATGTGTTTCCCATCTGCCTGAAAATTGGAATTTTTGATTTGAAAATTTAAAAAATTAAAAAAAATCATAATTTGATGCAGGTGTCAGTCAGGGAAAAAACAGTGTCAGTTTGCTTGTTGCATTAAAAATAGTTAACTTGTTCACGGAGTCATTTATGTCTGTTTCCACTAGAGGACTCTCTGTACCGCTGTCCATCCAAATAGCATCAGGAAGCACACTGAAAGCAGACGTGCTGAAGGGGTTACAGCTCTCCCTGAGGAGGGCGGGCTTGTCAAGTGCCTTTGAAACCCCTCATCCTCTGCTCGTATTTCATGAATTAACAGCTTGTACATTGACTGTACAACCGCAACACAGT
>JAQFJB010000002.1:9101264-9118200 GCA_029874875.1 Naso minor | reverse complement strand
ATATCAGAGGAGTTCTTGGACGATCCACTTGGCCTTTTTCTGTTCTTCAAAACTGAATGTAACAACTCTGTAACAACTTCCTGTGTCCTGCACCTGCCAGTCGGCTGCCTCCCTCGGCTGGTTACAGCTGCTTGTCGCTCTCCTTCTTCAGCCGGCTGAAACACAAGAGGCATCAAGTATTAATTTTAGCAAATCAAGGCACACACACTCAGTTCATTCGAATTCTTTTTGGTCTAATTTCTGTTGTTTATCTAACCTGTAGTAGTCCTCCTGGCCAGGCAGTGGTCCTCCGTGCATGTGATGGTGGCCGTGAAGCCACTGCTGCTCCATGGCCAGCCTCTGCAGCTCAGTGGACTGGGCATGCATGGCCTGCAGATGGTGTGCGGCAGACATGGGCGGTGGCAGACCTCCTGGTAGGTCCCGTGGGTATGGAGTACCTGGAGGAAGCACAAACAAAAGATTTGTTCATGAAGTTTTGGCAGAGCTCAGATTGATGGATTGGAAGTGATATTACTGTTAATGAGAGATGCTGTTGGCAGAGAGCCTACCGAAGACTGGGTGGCGTAGCATCTCGTGTTCATGTGGCGGCTGGCCGAGGAGAGGGTTGGGGATGGCGCCGGGTGGGTAAGGGAAGCGGGCCAGGTGAGGTCCGGCTGCCAGGGGGTCTACTGCCAGGGGATGGGCCCCCGAACCTGGAGGACACACAAGACATTCACCACCACCTTCTGGGTGTCAGAGTTTTCGGTTCAGGGCACACTCATTTCAAGATAGTACATCACAGGCAGTGCATGCAACAAGCATCAGCGACACACAGCTCAATATACTCTTCTCTTCTCTGAATTACTCTTCTCAGTGTTGACCAAAAGAGTGCAGGGACCACTTTACTATATTTATCCACTGTAAAGCATGTGGTTGCTCTATCAGAAACTTAATGTGGATATAACATACAACTCTGATTCCAAAAAAGTTGGGAGGCTGTGTTGAAAATAAATAAAACAGAATTGAGTCATTTGCTGATCCTTTTGGAAAGGTGCTCAGTTGAAACCAGTGCAAAATAACATATTGAACATGGTATCTCATCAAATTGATTTTTCAATGTAAGCTTGTTCTAATTGGATGGCAGTTTAACACTAGAAGTTGGGACACGGGCAACAAAAGACTTTGAAATTTGTGGAATGCTAGAAACGCCTGTTCCACAGGTAAACAGGTTCCTTAGTATTGTAAATTGGTGTAAAAGGGCTGTCCTGGAAAGGTTCAGATTATCTCAAGCAAGGATGGAGCAAGGTCCATCACTTTGTGAAACACATGATTGTACGAAGGATTTAACTACATGGGCTCAGGAACACTTGGTAAAATCGTTGGCACGTTTGCAAATGATTGCAATGTTTCATTGACATTTTTTATGGTGTCCCGACTTATTTGGAATCAGAGTTGTGCTTTCATTCAATCTTGTATGTAAATTCTGTTCATTACAACAGAGAGAATAAATTATAAGGTGGAGTTTCAGGTTATATGTTAAACATGTTAAACTGTACAAGATCAAAATGGAATTATTGTTAATTGAAGTCCCTTTTTTCATTCTTGACTATGATGAGAGTAAAATTATTGATAATATAGCAAACCGATTGATACTATCTACTCTGTATTACAAAGATATTTATCTAAAAAATAAAAAAAAAATACTAATATACACTTTGCAATAGGCACTGACATAATGTTAAAAATGTTTTTATTCCATTCAAAATTTCATACTATTAAACAATATCTAATTTTTAAAATTTGCTTCATTATGTCTTAAATATCCTTAAAAAAGCTTGTTAACACTTAAGTAATAGAGCAACTTTCATCCTAAACTTGATGTAATTTAAATATCTTTATCTGTGGAGTACCCCAAGGTTTTGTTCTGGGTCCTCTCCTATTTCTTAAATATAGTAACAATTTACTGATTGTTCTTCTTCTTGTATTTATGTCGATAATATGGAGTTCCTTTCCATGCTAAAACTTTATAATTACAAATACTGACAAAACATCAATGTCACACAGTAACACATTCAGAAAATGCAGGTAAAATATTCATAAATCCATTGAAAAATGTAATAGGAAAACTACACAAAATATTAATGTATTACATGCTGAATTTGTCTGCAAAGGTGTATGGAAGAAATAATTACAACATATACATTCAGTATATATGATATCAAAATATTTATAAGCTATATATAACAACACATATTTAGTAAGACATTAACATAAATGTATACAAGCAGGGCTTTCTTTTACCTTGGTGAAGAGGATCTTGCTGGTGCAGGTGGAGATGGGAGTGAATATGTGAGTGCTGGTGGTGGTGTGGCGTGACATTGAACATCTGCAGACGGGCGATGGGGTCGTTGGCCACTGTGGCCATCCTCTCAGCATGGAGTCTTTCTGCAGCCAACCTCTCTGGGTAGCTCATTTCTGGCCGCAGCTGGGGCCCAGTCAGGGCCAGCCGCTCACGCTCTAATGGGTTCAGCCCTGGATGCAAGGAGGCGAAAGGGTGAGGTCCAGCCATGGGGGGTAACGTGATAGCCCCATGCCGGGCAAAGTGCTCCATGGGATTTGTGGAAGGGTGGAGAGTGTCCATCTCTGGAGGCTTAACCTCAAAACCAGGTTTCATCCTTTCTCTCAATTCCCTCTCACGAATCTCCCTCTCTCGCATCTCCCGCTCCCGTAGCTCGCGCTCCCGCATGGCCGGGTCAGCATTGTACAAGCTGGGCATGTGATAGGCCAGCAGGGGGTCTGCAGGGTTGAGGGACACAAAGAAGGGATGGTTTCTATTGGTGGGGGACATGACGTGGGGTCGTGCATACTCGCTGAGGGTGCGCAGGGCAGGCGTGTCGGGGCCAATGTACGGAGGCACAGCTGCGATCGTAGTGGGGGGGCCATCGAAGGGTGGACGCATGTGGGCGGGGCCAGCCATCTGAGATTCACCCATTCTGGCTTCGTGAGAGGAACTGGAAGCTTTCTGTGAGGGGAAAAATAAAATGTTTAGGGAGATTTAAAAGAAATTTAATTAACTTTACCGAACAATAGGGAGCAAACAAAACCACTCACTGCAGCTCGCTCTGCTTCCTTTTCTCGTTCCCGCTCTCTTTCTCGCTCTTTTTCCCTCTCCCGTTCCCTCTCCTTCTCTTCCCTTGCTTTCTGTTCTGCTTCCCTCTTGGCTTTCTCCAGAGCTTCTTCGCGCTTCTTAGCCAGTTTAGATGAAGCAAGGGGAGTGAAGTACAAATCTGTCCTAGCACATGAGTTGTAACCCCGATCCAGGTGCTTGTAGAACCTGCACAGTAAAGAGAAAGTATTTAACATTTACTCAGAAAAAGTTTATAAATTAATAATTGCAACAAACAGACATAATAGGCAGGAGCCCAGATATTCATTCTTAGTTTTGCAGGATAATGTTTCATTAGATGAGAAGACAGCTTGAATTAGTTCATACTGGTCCATATTCAAAAGAAAACAAACTCCCTCGGCATTCATTTCTGTGGCTATGTTGAGTATGTATTAAAATGTTCATTGCTATTCATTGGCAGTCTGAGAGCCACTTAAGCACAAAGCAACTACAGATACTCATATTTAGATGCCTCAGTTCACTATCATCTCATTGTAATTAATCTCTCTGCTCTCCATCCCTGATAAATCCCAGCCATCAGCCACTCAGAGCTCAGGGCTAATTGTGGCCTTGGATGCCTGTTTTGCTGAGGACATTTGATTTGTTGCTTACATCAAAGCCTTAAAATCTGAAGGCAGAGGCTCTTTGTTGTTGAATGTGTTTTAGAGCTAATCAGCATCCCCATGCAAACACTAAGCAGCTCAACAGCCTACTGATAAATAACAGCTTGGGCAGGTGCATGTTTTTCTCTTTACAGATAGTGTTGAGGTAGAAATTAGTTCTTGCAGACATACCGTGCTGACTGGCTGGCATGGCTGGGAGTATTGACGACAGTAGGCTCTGGGGATGGGCTCCTCTGAGGGGGTGGAGGGCTCTCTGGCTCTTCTGTCTCATCCAGAGGCTCCTCTTTAATGTGTACGGGTGGGAGTGTCGGGCCTGGGCCGGCACAAGTGACCGAGGCAGGCAGTGGCATAGAGATGGAGGAGGATGGAGCGGAGGAAGATGGAGGCTGTATGCCAGGCATAGAGTTTGATGAGGATGGGGGAGGGCCAGTTGGAGGTAGAACTGTATTGAAAGGGTGAGACGAGAATGGTGGCTGTGGTGGCCCGTTTGGGTGTGAGGCTGCTGCGGAGGGAGGCAGAGGAGGAGCTGGAGGAGGTTGGTGACTGGCTGATGATGGGAGGCTTTGGGACTGAGTGAGAACTGGAGGCTGGGCTGGAGGAGGCTGGAGCTGCTGCCCCTGAGGCATTAGCTGGAGGGGAGGTGGATGTGCTGATGGAGGATGATGGGTGGACAAAGAGCTGAGGGGCTTGAGGGCAGGAGGTGGAGGCAAGTTTGAAGGCATCTGAGGGAATGGAGGCGCTGAAACGTGAGGTGGGTGTTTGTGGGATTGCGGGTTGGTTATCTGAGGGATAGGTGTTGTTGGCGGAGGCTTGATATGAGGCATGGACAATGGGGCAGGGGGCAGAGGCTGCTCTCTGGGAGGCTGGCCTCCACTTTGGACAGAAGACTGGGACTGGGAAGGCGGAGAGTGTGGCCTCTGCTGTGGTTGGCCAGAGACTGGCATGGGTGGGACCTGAGACTGACCCACAGGGAAGCCCTGAGGGGGCATGGAGTGAGGGTGAGGCATGTGTGAGGGGCCAGGCTGCAGTGGATGTGGCATGGGAGGCATGGGCCCGTGATGCGAGCTCGGTAATGGCTGAGGAGGGACTGGGGGACCAGGAGGAGGAGCCTGAGTCATAGGTGAATGAGGAGAGGGAAGCCTCTGAGGGTGGAGTGACGCTCCTGACTGGATGAGAGAAATCGGGCTTGCCTGGGGCAGAGGCTGGGGAGGTAGAGAGGTGGAGGCCGCTGTGGGAGAGACCTGTGGGGGCAGTGAGGGGGCTGTGGTTGCAGGCGGAGGGGGTGCCGAGGAGGAGGCTGAGGTGCCTGGCTGACACTGGATGACAGGAGGGTGCTGGCTCTGAAGCAGCTGCTGCTGCTGGGCAGAGGAGTCTGAGTCACTCTCATTGTCTCTGGGGCTGGGGATGCTTGGGGAGGAGCTTCGGTTGTCCTGGTCAATGTCTTTAGGATCGCTACTGAGCTCCTCATTGATGCTGCGCCCGTCAGAACTCTCTCCCTCACCTTCCCCTTCACCCTCGCACTCTGAGGGTGAGTCTGGCCGATTAAGCTCCTGAGGATAGAGGAGAGAGAGACAGAGATGAGCATCATGACATCCATGCATTTCACTGACATGGATCAGAACAGCAGAACAAAAACCACAAACTCACTTGTGTTTTGGACTTTTTGGCGCTGGCTCTCTCGGGCTCCTCTGTGTCTGAGGCTCCCTTCTCTCGCTGCCGTTTGGCACTCTTCATAGGTGAGGGAGCCTCCTCTTTAATCTTCTGTGGAGCCAAAGCAGCAAAGTCATTAAGGTACATTTCACAGAGATTCGTGTACAGACAGACAAAGTTTCAAGAAGTCTGTAATGTGTTTACCTTGCTGGGCTTCTTCATGGAGTCTGTCTTGCTGTCAGTGCTGTCAGTACTTGCTGCGCTGGGTGAGGTACGTCCGCTGGAGCGCAAATCCTCGTTGGTAGGCGAGGCTCTGCCATCGGGACTGGCTGTCTGCTTCTTACGACCACTACGTAGCGTTGACATCTGTCAAAAAACAGACTCAACGTTAATAATCTGGATATAAGAAATTAAGATAGATATCTACTATATTAAAGTCCAAACTAAATTCATGGAACAATGCATGTCAAAGCTGTCTCTGCACTGCTTGTCTGGTGAAGATAAGTGTACTGCTTTGTAGTCTGGCTCTGCATTGCTCTGGAGATAACTTTGAGGTTATAGTTCCTGAAGGTGAAAATAGAGGGATCGATGGAGAGCAGGCGTGTGTGCTTACCGAGCCTCGGTTCCGTCTGGTCCTCATGCTATGCTTCCCGCTGAGTCCATCCTCTTCCTCTTTGACAGGTTTGAACATAAATGGCGGCGGGTCCACAGGCTTCTCGATGGGGGGTAGCTCACCGTACTTCTTGAAGTGAATGCGGCAGTCTGTGCACAGCAAGATGTTCTCCCGGCCCCCGTGGTGCCAGTCCTTGGAGGCTGAGGAAAGCCATTTACAGTTGTGAAATAACACACTCTTACAGGCAGTGAGAAGAACAAACAGACATGATCTCTGAACTACACTAATATTGTAGAATATAAGACAATTTCGTTAAGTAACTTTGTAGTTTAACATCTAATGAGATAAATATTATTTTTTAATGCAGAAGCTGAGTTCAGGGTAATGTATAACTCTGTCCTCCTCTACGGACTGTATTTAAATTTCAAGTTATCGGTGTCTATATGGGTTAACACTATAAAGCCAAAGTTTTCTGCCACCCTTGTGTTGGTGGATCAGATAGGAGCCTGGCACTGGGAGCCAGCTGTGTGGGAAGAGGCGAAAGATAATGAGGTGGAGAGAGAGAGAGAACGAGCTGTGGGCTCATGTCTGATTTGATCAAATTAGTCCTGACATCCTCTGATGCCCATCTGTCACACAGCACTGTGTTGTGCAGGCCCACACTGATCCTAATCAGGACAAGAATAGTCAACCAAGTCCATATGAGGAGAGTGAGTGTCTGTAACTGAAGGTGGTCGTACTGGTAGTGAAACAATGGCGGCAGGCGTAGCCCTTCAACTCCTGCTCACTGTCTTCACTGTCAAAGTCATCTTCACTGGCTGAGCTGAGGTCCACTGAAAGAGGGCGAAAGAAAAAAAGACATCAAAAACATCATTCTAACACCAGAAAACAGCAGGTAGTGCCTCCCTCTTTCCTCCATGGCTGCCATTCAAGGGGTCAAATGTACGTACAGAACTCGCTGGAGGGGGGGCGTGAGGGAGTGTTAACAGGAGTTGAAGCAGTTCTTGTCTTGATGCGGCGGAAGACTGGCTGGCGACGGTGTCTACGGTGGGCTCGACAGCTGGCTGCCTCAGGGGTCTTCTTCCAATAGTAGTAGAAGGTAATTAGCTCTCCCTGAAAAGAAACACAAAATGGAGGAAATGTTTCATAAGACCATAAAACTGTGTATTTGTACTAAGCAGAAGACATAATTTTTGACTGCAAAGAGGTGATGGGATTAAGGTCTATTTGCAAAAGCTGTTGAAAAATTGGAAAATAGTCACTGTGGAATGTCTGCAGTTATGTTGAATAAAGTAAGTGGAAAATACACATTAACACTCAGCACAGCATTTCACAGCAAAAGGCAATGGAGTAGGTAAGTCCATGCCAGGATTTGTGACTGGCCGGGCATGTTTGTGCTGCGGCCCTGTCTGTCCCAGGATTAGGCGAGGAGGCTCACTGAATGCAGGGATATTAGGATCAGTGCATTGGTGGCTGCCTGGGTGGCAGGAGCTTGAATAGGAACAAAAGAACATGTCAGGCAGAGCTTTGGCGCTACAAATAGGGAGTGAAATGGCTCCTCGCCCCTTCACTGGAAGAGTCAATTGAACTTTAATCAAACATTTGGAGGGGCGCGCTTGCCAGCGAGCGAGGCGGATAAATCCAGTGTACAAAAGGCCGCCAGGAAATCAATACCCAACTGAAACATTAACACATGCAATCATGGATCAGAAAGCACTTTGCTCAGGCAGTCTGCGCATATTAACCGCAGCTTTCCAGCCATACTCATAATACACATACATTAAAAATTGGCGACAGGAGTCAGGGACAATTACGTAGTTTCCTGTTGCCCTTTTTCTCCTCACCATGAACTCTCACTTGTTAGTGGTCTTCCAATGGCTCTATAACAAATTCATGAATGTGTGGTGTGATTGTTGTGTGAGCAGTAAGTCACCTGTAATCTTTAAAGCCCAGAGGGCACCCATCTACTGTTTGAGGTCTGTTAAACTGCTGTTCAGCAAAGCTTCTCGAGTTTAATGGCCATCGATTGTTTTCCTTCTTCGCTTCAGCTGAGAAGCTTGACATAAATTAGTCTATAGTTCACTGCTCTCTAAAATGCCTTAACAGCTTTTCAGCAACAGCTTAACATCTTCTATCAAAATGTACCAAAACAAACAATGGCAGGAGAGGATTTGATGACATGAAGGACCAGTTTAAATGGCCACAAAAGGCTTCTCACTTAACTATGTTTTAAAAATAAGAGAAAATATAGTATCAAAGCCAGTAATTAAAAGCATAGGTTTGTGCTAATGTAAACAAAAAGCTACCTGCAGCTTTAAGTTCTTATTTGCTATCTCATGAAATACACAACTGCTCGAGGCGTGTGGGTTTCTTGTTCTTTGCTGGGAGAAAACGGGTCAGTGATTGGCCAATTTGTTTGCTGCTTTATCGCTTCAACAAATCACACAAGTAGCTGACATTAAGTCTCTCTCAGTCACTGCTTTGATTGGCATACAAAGCTGAACTCATGAGCTTAGGCCCTGTTAATAAGATCCTGACTCATGTAGCTCTTACGAGACTTCATATCTACCAGCGGCTGTAGCACTACGTCTTATCAGGCAAAGCACAGCTGGGAACATTTACTGAGGGTGTTTGAGCTCAATGAGACCTTCTCAGATTTCAGGGTAAATTAAGATGCTGCACTGTTATTGCAGAGCCATTGCTCTGGCTGTCCCAAGCTACAAAGCTTGATTGGGGTTTCTTAGACCTCAAGACTGTTGCAGATGAGCACATCTGAAATACTGGTAACAATTCCACATGTAGACGCTGCAGAGACAAACCAGTAGGGCTCCTTTAAAACACCAACACTTGGATAAGGAAAGAAAGCTTAACATTCTACTTGTGCAACATTTACTTCATATAACCCTCAAAACTGTTGTTGACAGCTATCTGTCATATCACCAAAAAAGCTCTATGATGTTGTCATGTGTTTGTGCATTCATGTCTGGCTGGAAGCAGAACTTGCTAGTGCTTTCCTTTGCGCCTCCCTCTTCAGCCTGGCCAGCCAGTCAGGAGGGCAGGGCGCAGGTGCTAACTGAGGGAAGGCAGGCGTCCTGATGTGAAATCTAATTGAAATGTGCAGATCAAAAGTGTCGAGTGGTGCCGGAGCTGGCTTTGCTCTGTGCTTAATGACTGTTCTCAGCAGTGCCTCTCTGCCTCCTCGCTGCAGGCTGACAACCACACGGCCTCAACAACAGCTTGGCAGACATGGAAAAAGGTCACCCCGCCTCTCCATCACTTACACTGTGTCAAGTACCATTACATTAGGCCGAAGCTAATGAAAACATTAACTTGGGCTTTTGAATGGGAATTAACAGGTGCACTGATGAGCTGGATGTAAATGAAAAGGGGAAAAAAAGCAATTTAATAAATTTATAGTAAACATGTTGGGTTGAAAAGTTATTACCATTTTGCCATTTACAAAGGCTAAAGTGCATGTATGAGTTAGTAGATTAATTCATTTAATGAATAAAAGGATGTATGGAATGATCAATAAAAGACACAAGTTGAAACATTTAAATCTTAAGTCCTGTTTAGCTGCCCTGCAATATCTGAAGTGGACCATTGGTGATGTGATGCATCTGAAGGTTAAAAGTTATTAAAACAATTCAGACTACATACTGCATGATGTCTACAAGAGCAGTGCAGCTGAAGATAATCGTGGCATTCCTGTGGCTGCGAGAGGCTTTGTGCTGTAAATTAGTGTCACGGGCTGATTGACAGATTATCTCTCAGTCTTCCTGAATGTCATATTTGACTACCCTGAAGCAACATACATCTGATCTCTCAAACTGGCTGCACACTTTCCTCCATCAAGTCACTTTGTCATGCTGCCATATGCTCAAAGCAACACTTTTGCTTTTATCACTTGGTGTTTCTTCTTCATGATTTGGTGTTTAGCCAATGAGTTTGTGTGTAAATATTGAGGCTTTTGGGTAAGGTTGCCACGTCTTCTTAAAATGAAGATAGTAAGGCAGAACCAATCCCATAAACCTGCATCTAAAACAGGTCACCGTTATCCAGTCAAAATTCATGAGAATACTTGAAATAGAAAATGGCCTTGGTCTCTGCTCCATCATTTTCCCCCAGTCAACTAAATCACTGCAGAGCTGTACAGAGTGTGCTTCTGCTCCGCAGAACATGAGATAGTGACAACATAAGCTCCGTATTATAAGGCCTTTTAGACCGCTTCCATCTGCAGTAGCTTTCTGGCCGCTGGATTATCCGACAAGGAAAGGGTTTACCCTTCTATCACGACACTCAGGGCTTCCATTCCAGTTATTGCCACTTAAAAGTTGTCTACATACAAGCATGTATGTGTGAAATACATGTGGAGTTCAAAATGAATCACAGCCGTATCAACAACCGCCTAGAAACGATGGCTAAATCTTCATCCATTGAGCAAAGATTATGACTCTTCCTCAATTAACTATAATTAGCATAAATTACTTAAAAAATAATCTGTGCTCTTTAGAGTAATTGCTCAAAAAGATGTAGGATATTTGCATAAATGCTGGTATGGGAGGTGGTGTTGTGAGCATCTTTTATTTGTTTATGTCATCTGTCAGCTTAACTAGCAGTGGCTGACACAACTTTAGTGCTGATAAAAACTCTTCCTCTCAGTACTGACACTTCTACCCTGCAAAGGAGGTTTCAGGTCTCTTTGTGATTGGCTCTCGCTCAGGGTCTGTTTGAATGTCAGATTTTAGGTAAGTGCACTGACATTTCCCCTTTAGTCGGGTAATGTAAACAGAATTCTCTAGTGACAAACTTTGTGGGGCGGGGGTCTTTACAACACATTTTTTTATTATGTTATTTTTGAAACATAAGTAAACGGGCGACAGAATTTGTCCTAAGTTGTAAAGAGATTTTTACAAGTATTGTAACTCATAAAAATAATTTCTGTTATGATGATAATCAGTTTTATACTCACTCTGTGTTTTAAGACATCTTGTGTTCCTGTTTGTAAGATATACACTGAATAAGATTGACCAGGAGACCATTGTAGATTACAATATAATTGCTGGTGCGAGTGCAGCTTGAGGCAGAGTGGGAGTGCAGGATCCACCACTGGGCTTGGTGGTCCTGTGTGAGCGGGCAGGGCCGAGGGCGAGGGCTAAACTCATGTATTTACACCCTCATCCCCTCTCAGGCCCAGGCCTGAACAGATGGTTTCTGTTTTTCCTGGCAGATTTGTGACAGAGCCACAAAAGGCCCCTGCTTTGACATGAAGCCAAACGGTTAAGGCCGTTACTGGCAGGAGCAGGGGAAGGAGGAGAGAACAGGGGAGAGCTGAGGAGGGGGAGGGCCGAGTGTGGAGGAGAGCCGAGAGAGAGGAATAAAGAGCCAGCAGAGAATAACAATGGACAATCAACATTCAATCCAACCCAACCACAACCCTTCCTAAAAAAAACTCAGCAAATAAAAATCTCTGCTTAAAAACTGGTGGCAGTTTAACTGCGGCTGTGAGAGCTGAGCGCGCAGGGAGCATGTGATTTCTGGGTTCTGGTGGCTGATAGTGAATTGTGTAAACATCCATTAGTGCAGCTGCAGCATGAACCTGCGTTCCTCCTCCTTCGTCCACAGTTTGCAGCCCGAGGAGGGAGGATTGCTTCCTGATTCATTTCAGTGAGGTGAAGGGGTGATGCATTTCTCGGAGCTAAATCAAACCAGAGTTTAATTATGTATGTGCTCGACCTCTGGACTTGGTATTCTTCATTGTCTGTGACAGGTTTTACAGAGAATCATTTCAATGAGTGGTGTTTGACTTTTCTATCATCCTCATGCTGACTGAAACAGCAGGAGGTGACTCTGTCAAGGCTTATGTGGCAGCATGTTTGTTTATCTTAAGGTCTTTTACACAGGGTCCGACCAATATGGGATTTTTTGGGCTGATGACAATACAAATAATTGGGAGTAAGAAAATTCCGAAATTCGACATATATCGGCTGATATTGTACATATATAATATCCGCTGAATGTGGTCATCAAGTACTTGTGACAAAGATATGTAATGGAGGCAGGATATCTACCTCTTAACAAACTTCATTCCAAACTTCAGTACACTAAAGAGTAACATTTTACTTTATAGTTATTAAAAAACAAGCTGCAAACTATGTTATTACACCATTTTAAGCCACTAGTCCAAGCATTTTTTTCCAGCCTTAAAAACAGTTTTAATATCGGTGCATATTGGTGAAGCATATGCCAATACCAATATATATGAAACGGCCCAATATCGGCCGATAATATCGGCTAACTGATGTATCGGTCGGGCCTTACTTTTCACAGCATTCCTACCAAAGTATCTCTCACCTTCACAGGATGCAGGTGACATAAAAATAAAGCTCTAAAACTTGTAATCTGCAGAAAAGAAAACTTAATAAAATATGACAAATGCTAATATGATAACATTCCTGCAACATGGCAAGGTACCAGGAGAAATAAAATTAGTTTACAGAATTTTATAACACTGTATTGGCTTTTTATTTAGAGTTTTATGGCATTTCTTAAGGTTCTAAAAGTTTGTTCTCTTCAATTTTCTCATTCGATAGTTCTTAAAATAAGAAAAATTAATTCCAATGTAGCGCTTTAATTAACCTTTTATTCCTTTTGTCAAAGCTGCACAATTCACCTTGGACCTTTGTGTGTCAGACATTCAAGCTAACAGCCACACGAAAGTAGTAGATTCAAAAATAGACCTACAGCACAGTGATGCCTCGAAACCAATCACAGCGAACGACGAGTGAATAGTAAAAGGACCTTGGCTGGTGGAGCAGAGTGTTATGTGAAAGGCGGTTAAATAGACAACCGTTCCCTGCTGCGCTGAGCCTTTCTGCCTGAGAGTGACTGAATAAGCTCTGCTTTTCACAGGTCAGGGATGCACATGCTGAAGAATCAGCACTCGTGTTTTTCCTGCTGTAAGCGCTTTTGCCAATGAAAGCAGATTGGACGGCAACAGTGCCTTTTTGCTGGAGGGTCTATCCTGCGCGTTCTGCTGATAAGCTAGTTCCCAAAAATCACACCATGAAGCCTACCAAAGAACTCAATTACACAGGGAGCTCCGGCTCTCCTTGCGCCGTCTATTAGGCTGTGAAAAAGATTTTACCTACACTTAGTCGTGCCTGTGGTTTATTGAAAGAGCATCAATACACGCTGGCTGAGTTCCCATCAGCAGACAGCAACTTCACTGCCTAAACAGGTTCTATCATTTACCAAACATGAAAGCTGTTCTGTCACACTGGTGACAGCTGCTGCCAACTGGACCAGGCCCCTGTAGTTTGTAGCTGTTTTAATTAGTGTTTGAACCAAAGTATTTATAATCACAGTCATCCCCAAGGTTCTGGCTGCTGAGCTAAGGACATGGCAATGAATTCAATCTGACGTTTGTACAGATTGTACCAGGGCAAACATCTGCTGTGAGGTTGTGTTGAGTACACTGTTCTCCTGTTGGCCATCCTGTAAATGACAGGGCTCAGGGTGGGGTGGGGGGCTGAGTACTCTCTTTTCTCCAAGATGCTGCAAGAAGCACACAGCACATCGCCTCCTGCTTCATCTGAGTGCTGACACAAACAAGGCCGCCTTTCAAAAAAAAAATCAGATGAGCAGCTCAGGTCACCATGCCCTGAAAATTACTATGTGCTCTGCAGTCACAGTGGCTTTTGTGCCCTTAATCGATCGCCACAGTCAACCACTGAATCAAGACACAAGTATTCCTGAAAATTATAGTTAGCTTTTTCATAGTACTGCAGCTGGCACTGCTGCTGGAATCAAGCTGTTAGCTGTATGAGGACACTTGACCTGTGACGGTAACATGAACCAAATACACACTGTGCGTTAGCTTTTCCGACGAACTGCCACTGCACCTTTCTGTCCTTTCCACCTCCATGCCAATAGAGAGCAGGAACCAGCAGCACAAAAAATGTCTCTGTGAATCAGTGGAATGTTTCATTCTTCTTTTCATGTCCTGTAGGTTTCCATGGCTTGCAGTTGATTTTTGCCATGCCAGAAACAGCTGACTGCATTGCGTTTTTTAATATGTTGTATTGAATTGTACACATCTTTTTTTAAAACATTTTTTAAGATCATGCATCACTACAATAAAACAATTAACTATGTCAGTTTGAATGTTAATTCTGCGCTGATATACTGTATTAACTTTAATATTTAAAGGTGGAGTAACGGCGAGCAGTCAGCATGAGAATTAACAACAGGATACAGGAGTGGAACCCCGAGGGAAACTGATGAAAACGAACACACACACACGCACAAACACACACAAGGTTTTCTTCTATGCTTGTAAATTGTTTTATAGTGCTTCATTGAGTTTATTAGATTACTTTGTGCTGTGTTTCATTGTGAAACATTTTTATGATCTATAAATACATAACACACTGATGTGTTAATAAAAAGTAAATATATCACTTGTGTTTTCCTGCAATTTATAATCTCTCTCACAGGACACAAGCATATTTTACTTTGTGTCCTCACCACAGTGAACAGAAACTAGTGACTGAACATTAAAAATAGCCTTGCTGATAAAAGAGAAGCCCAGTCCAGCTGTGTTAATATATCAGCACAGTATTATCTTCACAATATTAGCAAGTTAACTGCCGTACCTTTTTCCACCACCTAAATGGTTTGGCTCAGTCATGTGTGGAGGTAAGGCAAAACTAAAACTTCAAAATTTCATCTTATTTTCAACTGTCAATTCTTGTGTTTGGCTGCAAAGCAAACAGAGCTGTAGCTGTTCGGTAAATACTGTTTGTTGATATCCCAGAAAACCACAGTTTTATGAAAACCCTCCAGTGCAAATTTCAGACGCAGAGTTATCTGTGATCTGCCATTTCAGCATATTTAGTTGTTTAAACAGTGGAAGCAGCAAACTCATGTTCCATGACGTCCTCTCTAAAGTGAAGGAAATGGTGGCAGCAAAGCCAGTTGCAGACGGTCCGACGACACACCCACTTCCCCCTCTGGGCCTTTATGTGACTTTATATAAAGCATTCCTGAGTGTTAGTCAGGCCTGGTGTGTTTACACAGCGCTGGGTGCTTACTCTTGGCACTGGCTGTCTGAGCTGTGCTGGCGCTTCAGGGGCAACGCAGTTAATAGGGGCTAGCGGGAGGAGAAGTGAGGGGCAGACACACTGTACTGGACATCAGCCCAGGGGCTTTATGCTCTGCACTCAGAACTCAACCACCACGGTCTGGCCATGACTTCAGGCAGGGACGTACTCATTCCTGTAACATGCCTATTTTTCTGATAGCTTGGTGTCGAAGCAGAATCACAGAAATATTTGTCTGCGAGCAGAGATAGTGGCAAAATCTCTGTCGTTTCCTGGACTTCAAATATTTTGAGATGTTGCTGATCCAGATACAAGTTTTGAGAATAAGCAAGTAAAAAATAAACGGAGCTTTCCGCAGGGAATTGACTGGCACTTGTTCAGATCAGTCCTACAGCACAAAAGCAAGTTCAATCATAAGCGAAGAGTTTATTTTTTCCCCCCGTGCAACAACACAGGCTCTTCAGAGTCTCTATACTGAGCTAATGCCCCACCTAACCCCTTCTCCACCGGTGGCTGCTACCCTCCCCTTGCTCTCGCAGTCATTTTCTCATCTTTTCATATGTTTAAAGGGCAGTTTATTTTCCATTTGCAGGGGAAAAATTAATCTGTCTCTGCTCTGTGGTGGTGGCAGGCCTGGATCCTGGAAGAGGTCTATTACCTTTCCTGCCAAGTAGACTCCCCCTCCAGGTTGAATTACATTAATACCTCCTTTATAGCCAATCAACTGGACTAGTCATATATTTCAAAACCAGTAAAAAATAATTGAAGAAACCTCTGCGAGGAAACTGTATTCACACACTTTAATCTCTTATTCAAGAGGTTCAAATTGGTTTTAGGAATAAAAAAGTGTAGCATAAAGGAGGTGACACCAAAGAATTCTTGAGTAAAAATATTACATGACGATGTGTGGGGGGTGTTTGAGAAGCATAGCTGACATATCCTCACAGAAGACAAGGAAATGAATTGGCGAGAAGTATTACAAACACCTTTGATATTCCTTTGATGTCTGTGTCAGCACCGCATCGGCACACTTCCAGCAGGAGCAGCCTCACAGAAACAGCAAGGTCTGCACTGCTTTATGAATCAAAATGCATATCTAGGAATAATCTAACAGCCAAGTGGCGCTTTGAAGCAAAGTGTACATGTACAACATGTTCTCTTTATTGCCAATTACAGCCAAGAGAAGAATCTCGCACGTCTCAAATCTCAGCTTTAAGAGGAGCACAGAGTCTGTGTGGCTGCCATGTTTTGTTCTCTACATAATAATCACATTTAATAAGGTCAACTGTTGTTAATCATTGTTAGGCCTGGATTTGAAACAAGTCACACAGTTGTTCGGTGCTGATTAACACATTGCCGCGTGCACGCAAACACACTCACAAACTGAGGAGGGAAACTGTGACGAGAGGAACGTCCTTCTGCTCGGGTACATAAACAAAACAATTACGAGAGTTCCTGATGGATATTGGAAAGCGTTGCCTCCTCCAGCTAAAAAAAAAAAAAATCACTCAATGCCTGTCAAAACTATATAAAAAAGAAAGAATAATGCTATGAATAATCTGTATTTCAAATGCAAACAGAAGAGTGAGCCACAGAAAGTACAAATTTGTAACCTACTTGTAGTTTGAAGTCAAATTTTAATATTTTCTTCATGCTGTTCAACGTTTTTTGACATGAGTAATGTTAACAAACCAAGTGGCCATACTTTGGCATTATCACTAAATGAAAAAGAAAGTCACATGGCTAATTTTACATCTAAAAATGAAAATAATTATCGTGTATCTCTAATTTATATTCAAAA
>JAQFJB010000002.1:9032056-9043831 GCA_029874875.1 Naso minor | reverse complement strand
TATCAGTAATGGCAATATTTCATTTCATTTCAAAATCGTATTAGATGATAAACCCCTTGAGATGCAACATCTCGTTTTCAAGGGGGTCCTCGAAAAATATACATTACATAAAAACTGTGAAGAAAATACCAGCTGACTTAAGAAAAAAACAAAACAAAACCTTGGAAACATGACAGATTTTTGTGACTGCCAACAGTTGATCCTCAGTTGAAAAAAAAAAGGGGGGGGGGCTGGTCAATCAGCTTTACATGTGTGTCAGGAATATTCCTGTGGCGTAGCTTACTCTGTGTGTGCGCACATACGCGCACACACACACAAACACACAGTCCCCAGGGTTCTGTGGTGCTGTGGCAAGAAGCGCCAGCTGTCCACATCAACAACTCTCCTAACACTCGTATACACAAGGTGTTTTTTTTCCTCAGACTACTCTGTAATCTCTGTTATACGCTGTCTTCACTAAATTATTCTTCACTTTCTAAGAGGAAATTATCAAATTCAATTAAGTTTAGTCTAGTCACTGCTGTGTGACCAAAAAAAAAGGTAGTAGAGCAGAGTAGGAGTAGGGTGTGGGTGGGGGTGGTCAGGACAGGTGGTTTCTATTAGCTCTTTCCATTTAAACACATCAGCCAGTCAGTTAGGAAGGAAGAGGACATGCTACGGTAGCTAGCCACCTGCAGCTCCACACACAGCTTGTGTGTGTTGCAGGAGTGTGCTTATTGGAGATAGGGGCCATGTCTCTGGCTGTTAAAAGCATTACTTGTGTTAGTATGTGCATGTATTTGTGTTGCTGTGCACTTTTAATAGTGCACAGATACCAGTTATCAGCGTTTTGTGAATGTGTGAGTTCTTACATGTTTTTTGTGTGTCAGAGCTTCTAGGTTGTCTCCTATTGATCCCCCCCATGGCAGTGTGTATAATCTCCGAAGAGAAGATCTATAATCTGAGGTAGGGGTAGGGGGGCGAGCTTAAAGAACAGGCTCTGGAGGTGTCTGGCCGGCCTTGGGAAGTGGCGCGAGCTCAGCCACAGGGCACAGATTGATTTTGGTATGTCTGCTAGCGCTGCATTGGGCTGTTCACCCCAGCAGCTGACCATACAAATGACCCGGGAAGCAGTCCCCCGGCCACCACCGCAGATGTACTCTTCCATCCTTTATAAAACAGCAGCAGAGCTAGATTTAGCTGCAGGCCCACATACTGGCCCACTGCTCTTCTCCTTCCACCGTTCCCAATCCAATCGATGTGCACTAAGCTGCCTGAACCCATCTTCAAGGGATAGAAAGGCTAAGCAGACAGATTGGAAGGTGGCTGGAGATTGGGAGTGTGCAGACGGCTTCAATACTAGTCTACCTGTTATTTCTTGAGTGAAGACATGGGCCTATATGTTTCTAAAGCTCCCTATGACAACAGCTATCAAAACACTATTTTGGTTCTTATGTTTTCTGCACTGCTTTCTAACAGCAACTTCCTCCCTCTTCTTCTGTCTGGGGCAGGGCAAATCCCTCTCAGAGGGTGGTCAGTTTTACATATTGTGTGTCACTAGACAGCTATAAAGGGATTTAACATTTAGTAAAGCATAATCCATTGAAGGCTTTGTGCCTGTCTAAGCTGCACACATCAAATCTGATTGCAAGAAGGCTGCTACCAATGACCAAGCAGGAGGAGGAAAACATGCACTGTGTATACCCACACGCACACAGGGCTTATCACTTGAACAATAAGCAGAGGAGACAGCAGGAGGTCGGTTGCTGAGGTGGAGATCTTCTATGTCGACAATAGGAGGTAAATTACAAACTAGTGTAGTGGTGTTAAGGCCACTTCCATCCAATCCTGGCTCATCCCTGATCTAAACCGATCGAACAGCTAAAGTCTATGTGGCGGGAGCAGGTTGTGATACCTGTCAAACCAGTTTAATTGAAATAGTGAACAGGAAACACAAAAATGCCCCATCATCCTAACACTGCATGTGCTGCTCTCTTAGATGTGGAAATATAAATATTCGGCAAAGCTAATCCACTGAGACGGTCGACTTTGTTTATATGCCCTTTGAATGTTTCATTGATGTGACTGACTGCTCTCGTTTTTTGTTTTTTTTTTTTAGCCCTCCTCTCTTCCTCTCTACTCCCCCCTCTCTGCATGGTTAACTATGAGACAAAGCACCAGTGCTCTCTCTATTAAACATGAAATGTGGAGCAAAAAGGCTTCAATGGAGTCCACAGCAGAGCATTAGACAGAAATAGAGTGAACAACAACAACGATTGGGTTCAGTGTGACTGTTTACTTGAGCGCAGAGATAATCTAGCCAACAAGATTACACAGCTAGACCGAAAGTGTAGTATGAGAAGGTCTGGCTGTACCAACACAGCTACTTGACGTCGTTCTGTTGGTAGTTAAAAAGCTAAAAGGAGGGCTGAGTGTTGGATGCATGTTTGGGTATGTAGTTGGATAAGAAGATAACCCCACATTGGCTGTAATTTCCAACATCTTCCCATTAAGTCCCCAAGCAATATGGGCCAACCCCCCCTCCCCTACTACTTGACCTTTTGCTAGCTGCTAGATAAACGAAAAGACATGGCAGCAATGATTTAGTTGCAAGGCGGAAGGCACTGAGAAGTAGCTGAGTGAGAGCAGACTACACACACACAGCTAGCATAGCCTTGCTTCCTTCCGACAGTGAGTACTGACATTCTCCCCTCTAACGTAACCAATTTATAAACAGTGGGTGAAAGAGAGGCCATGTTTACAGCTGCAGAAAAAATGGTTCCCCTTTAAGCCTCAATCTTATGGCCCAATAATGACATTGGAACAAAGCTCAAACGTTTTTCCAAGAATCTGCAGTACTTTCTGACCCAAGAGAAAATCACATACTTTCAGCATGTCAGATGGTGTTCAGATGTAATCATTATCGTGGCTGTCGTCACTATCACATCATCTAGCAAAGCAGCACTTTGCTTTATTGACTTAGTCCAAAACAAAGCACAGAGTGGGTCAACTTTAAATTGATTGTATGATGCATCAGGCGTCTAGTCTGAGGCAGTACTTCTGCTGTTATGGAGTAGCTACTTTGGAGAATCTGAAATCCCACAACAGCTTTTTGCAACACAGATGTCACATGTGACGTGAAGTAAAACCCAAAAATCATCAATGGCTGATTAGTTAAAAATGTATCTTAATTTGTAAAACAAGCATATTCTTCTCATTCAATTATATTAGCCATGACTTGGACTTACCTCCAGGTCTGTAAACAACATCATCCTCCGTGATGAAGGACGTGATTTCTCCATTCTCTGTGCGCTCATAGCGAGACTTCTTCTTCGGGGTCTTCTTCTTGCCCTTCTTGCCGGCCTCCTCGGCCGTGCCGCTGCCTCCGCCTGTGCTGCCATTGTCGTTGTCCTCATCCTCGCTGTGCTCGCTCTCTGCATAGTTCTTGGCCCCACCCTCCAGGGTACAGCTGCGTCTGGGCCTGGAGCTCTCACTCTCACGGTCACCCCGGTCTCCGTCCTGCCGCCGGGACTTGCCGGCCTCTCTTTTGTCCCGGTCCCTGTCTCTGTCTCTGTCCCGCTCTTTCTCCCTCTCCTTCTCTTTGTCGGCCGTCATGATCCGCCACGTGCCTTCCTCAGTCCTCTCACGGCTGGGCCTCCGTGAAAGGTAGACTGTGAGCCTGGGCTTCAGTCTTCTGAATTTACCAGTCAAATCCAGGGAAAATTTGGCCACACCAACAACCCCAGTGTTTCAGAAAAGCTGTGGACAAGAGAAGACAAGGACAATTAAGCATAACCCGATGTACAGTAAATAACCATTATCCTTACAGCATAGAGCTACAGTGCACACAATTGTACATTTGTTCATACGCACAAAGGTTTGTCCTGTGCTAGAGAGGATCTTTAGTGGGTTAGAAATACAAGATTAGTTCCTAGAGAAAACGCAGCTGTGCTGACTCTTCTCAACATCACAGTAATTGTTGGCACTCCCCTCTACAACCATGTATACTCTGGAGAACACTGAGCAGTTTTATCAAAGAGCAGAACCTTCTAGCTTCCTGCTCAGACATATTTCCATTCTTTCAGAAAGGCAGTAAAACAGAGTTATTAAAGGGTAAAAGAATGTGAAAAAACCAGAGTGAAAAAAAGTAGACAGACAAGTGCTGCACGAACAGTATTTGAAACACAATCAGCTGAAGGGAAGTTGTAACTGAATAAGGATAAAAAAGGTAGTGCTGCATTGAGGATGAGGCATGCAGCCAACAGAATTCCTCAGAGATAATGTGTTGAGGGGCTTTTCGGCACAAGACGCTGCTTGTCTTTTCCAATGCCACGGGAGAGATGCAGCGTGAAGCTCAATGAAAGAGTTAACTTGCGAGCTTCTCTGCAGACCATCTGTGATGACACCAGGCTCAGTTTTACTCATCTGTGTGCGGTTATGTGTGTGTACACTGGCTTACTGGACTGCACCCCACCCCAACCCTCTGCCCCGGCTGACAATCATCACTGTGTTAATGTGAAGAGACAGCACTGGAGGGAAGAACGCAGCAATCCACTGAGGAAAGAAAGGGAGAGGAGCGAGGCTGAGCCAGTCATTCGCTATGGCCAGTCCACTGCCATTTTCAGCTATCGTCGTTCACTCAAAAGGAACTCAGCTACCACTTTCTCATGCCACAATGAAATCCTCCATCAACAGTGAAGTGGGCAAAACTGAAGCAGCACGCTGCTGCACTACACTGCCCGACACACAAAGGAGGCTTCTCATTTACTGCCAGTGTTTGTCTCCTGCACCTCCACCGCAACAAATTAACTAGGAATAGTTATTACAGCCCCCAGAGGGATCAGAACAGGCAATCAGCACCCACACAACCATGGTTGTGATAGCAGGGTGGAATAGGGACAGTACAAAAAGAAGGGAGGGGTAGAGACTGAACAAGGTAGAGCAGATCCAGCTTTGGGTGAAAATTGTACAGCATGTCTGCAAGTGGACGAGGGTTTATTTAAGAGAGCCAGACAGAATGTGAGGCGAAGAATAGATGATGAAGGTGGAGGAAAGGTTTTTGGCAGGCACACACTCAAGCCGACACACACACCGCACACACACAATGAAGCACGTTTGACAACGGCGCTCCTCAGCAGCGGTAGCTGTCATCTTGTGAGCAGACACCAACTGACAGGGCAGCTGCTCTTGTCGTCGGCTTCAACACAAACACTGGGCCTGATTAAACCACAGCCTCGTCACAGCCCCATTAATCACCTAATGATGAGTTACCACGGCGACCACTGGGCTCCCAGCATATACACACAAGAGCACATAAGTGCACACACAGGACGCAAGGGCTCAGGAGAGAGCAAGCATGCATGTGCGTGCAAGGACACACAAACCCCCACCATGGATACACACCTCCATCGGTGTGCCAAAGTACAAACTGCGTCCATAGTAAGCAGTCTGTCTTGGAGGTGTGAGAAACAGGGGAAAAAAATGACGACGGTACCATTTGATAGCACAGCTTTAATCCTGGGAGCTGCCAGAATCTGTGTATGAGCTAAGCACCTCTTCTCTCCTCTAATCAGTAACATAAGCCTCTTCCACTGAAACCAATGAGGACCCTGAACTGTTGCAAATGGAGGGCTGGCCTGTTCTCCTTTGATGTTGTGGGCTGCTATAAGCCTCTATAAGTATCTTTACAATCTAGGTGCCTTTAGCTTACATCTGGATACACTTTACACAACTGCCTTATTCCGCATTTTGTATCTCCAATTGCACTGCTGACGTTAACATAATTGTGTTTATTAACCCTCCAAGCAAAAAAAAAGAAAAGAAGGGGGGGCCAAAAAAACCCCCCAAATCTTCATACAAACATGAGCTTGTTCATGTTTAATTGTGGTAAAATTTTTACTAGTGAATTAACAATATGTTCAAGTGTCCATGGGTAATTCGTTGCACATTAGCAGCTGTAGTTGATGCAGATAAAAGAGCAATTTGAAGTTGAAAGTATTACTTTAGCAAAAAGGAGTGAGTCAGAGTGAAGGAGTAACACTGTGGCAATAAAGTCATAATGTATTGATGGCTCACAGGGAAGAGAGTGAGAAAGAGAAAGTGAGATAGAGAGAGAAGGCAAGGAGAAGGCTCTCCACCACTAGCAGGGAAACAAAGTACTTAGTAGAAAGCAGCGCTGGCTGCCTGGCCGATGAATAACGCTGTGAGGGGACAGGTGAGACTTGGAGCTATTACACATCAATCACTGGGCCAGGACCCTTTGAAAGATACCAGCTGTCTTAATGGAAAAGAGAAGGAGGGGGCAGTGGCTGGAGAGGGGTTGAGGGGGTCCCAGCCAACATCACCTAATCCACCATTTACATTACTGCAATGGAGTCAAGGGCTAGCAGCCAGCAGGGCCCCGCTCAAATACATTTCTTTTCCCGTGCCTGTTTAAATGAGACCTCTGGCCTGAAAAACCACACGGTTTGTGGCTCGATTAACACATCATCCCCCACAATGGCCACACAGCAGGTTGCTGTTACTAAACACAGCTTTTTTTCATTCTCCCTCCCTCCCTCTTTCCCTCTCTCTCTCTCTCTCCTTTTAAAGCCATGTTTTATTCATTCCAATCACTCCCACATTTACCCAAATCCATGCTCATCTCTGTGGTTTTAATCAAAACCTGTCTATGGATAAACATCCACATTATCACACTTCCCTTGAGTACCTATACCGCTGTGGGGTTTCCTTTAATCCAGCTAAATTTTAGTAATTGATTATCTTGGATAATAAAATGTGGAAAAACTGGACACTTATTCATACAGATTTTTATAGAATAAATAATACACAAACAAAAAATTTCTACATTTAAATGTAAAGCAGAATCTAGCAACAACATAACAAGCACAGTGATCCACTCAGTTTTGGGAGAGAGACTGAAAAGTCATTCATGGCATATTCAATTGGAGAATTATGAAGTAGCAAAATGTGATTGGCAAGGATTTAGGACCGGCTTTGCAAAGGGATTGAATGAAATACTCACATGAATACAGATTAGAGGAGAACAATGTTAGCATGAATATACACAGGGTTATTAACAATGAGGGCAACTCAAATTGATCCGAATAAATCAGCCAGATCCTCAGCAGTGCACGGATCCAAGCTGTGGTGATGTTGAGCTGCAGCAGGTTTTCGTCAGCTCCAATCCATTACTCAGTGCCGTCTAATCTAAGCTGCCATCCAAGCCCCCAAGAAACAACAGCACAATGAAAGGCTCAGCTGGAGGCAAGGGGTAGGCCACTTCATAAGGGATTCTCTGTGGTCTCTTCTGCACCCTGCCTGCTTTGTCTTACCTGGTGCAATCATGGCTTGCTTTATTCTCCGAGGCCCTCTCTGTGTTAGTTCACATTGGCAGGGCAAAGACACTTGTCTGCTCCACTTGCTTTTCAATTCACTGATGAGTAACCACATCTTTTCTCCTTCTGCTAAAGCTGTGCTCACAAAGGCTCTATTTTTAGCCGGCATCCGGGGTTAGTTTAGTAGGTAAAAGCCATGCTCGAGAAAAGATAGCTTGAGGCTTTCCAATATCAACATTTAGACCTGCCTAGAGATTCCTATGGTAAGGCAAAAGACTGCTGCACAAGAACGGATTTTCATGCACAATGACACCATGTGCAATAATAAACTACCATTGTCTTGAACAATTAAGGTAATTTGCCAAATCTCCCCAGGCCAACAGAAGTATCCATTATCAGTTCGGTTTGGTAAGGTACCGCAAGCAATTATTTGCATTTCAAATGTCAGAAGTTGGGAAGGGTACCCAAACAACCAATTTGTACTGTCTTATTTTTTGGCACCCTTTCGTTGGGGTACCAAGTCCACTAATCCAGTCCTAAGCAGACCCAAGAGGGTGGAGACTGCAGTCTTTGACCACAAGCAGGCAAAAAGCTGTTTTTAAGTGTTGTTGTAGAACTGTTAATATATTATTTCACTTTAGTAAGTATTATAATTTTTTAGGCAAGAATGTTACCATGTATATTCCAAATATGTAGTCAGTTTATCCAAAGAAAGCCTGCTTGTAACTATGGCACAAAGCTTTTAGACTTGCGAGGAGCTGTAGCTCACCGGGTGACACCAGCCGGTCATCTCATGGTAGCAGCCGACCCCTTACACCGCCACCTCGGAGAGAAAATTAATCAATGATCCGTGTGGCTTTTTAGAGATTAAACTCTGGCCATAACGTTTCTGTAGCATTTTAAAACATGATATAATGTTTTTTTAGAAAACGAATCTTAGACAAAATCTACAGCCTAATTGTAGCTGCCATGTTAGTTTGTCTCAATGATAAAACAAAACAACACCACTGCCTCTGAGGCTCTGTATGTAGGCTACAGAAAGCACAATATTTTAGCAAACAGATATATTACTATGAATGTATCAGTCTAATTTTGTTTTATGCTACTAAGCTACGTAACAGTTTGGATTTTTCTTACAGCAGTTTACAAACTAAGCAACATAATTTATGAAGTCTCTGTCAATTACGTTTTCTTTGTACGAAAAAGTGTGTTAAGTGAAGAACTGAGTTGGGATTGTTTTGTCAGGTATGATGCTTACAAAGCTGTCATGGCTATCACCATACGGCATATACTCCGCCTACCAAGTAAGCGTGCAATCTGCGGTGGAAATGCAAGCCAGATCAGAATTTACCTTTTTAAACTGCAACGTACTGAACCGAACTTAACTGTACCGCTTAGTGAAAATGGGGCTTTAGTCAAACATATCCTCTGTCCAACAGTCCACAGGTACTTTCAACCACAGGCGTAAGGATCAGGCTGTGTGCTCCAAAGGGTCTAAGCCTGTACTCCATCTATACAAGAAAGCTAAATCCCTCTCTGCTTCCTGTTTGTGTGCTCTCTGTGAGAGCTCCAAAAAACCCTGAGGGGGCCGCTGCACAACCCAAGATGTCCATTATCTGCAGGGTCTGTGAGCAGGACTTCATTTCGCAGCCTAATACCAGCTACTTCAACACAGTACCTCTCAGTCCGCCACGTTTGTCCGACCAGAGCAAAGCTGCAGGCAACAGCTCGGACTGCATCGCGAGGCATCAAGCTTGGACACGGCACTGGAGGGAAAATGCAAGGGTTGTCCATTGTCACCCTTCCCCTTTCCTCTAAATGAGGCACTCTTGAGAAATGAAATCTTGAGCAGGCCAGAAAAAACAGCTTTCCCAATGTGTCAATGATAAGAGAAGCAGGAGAATGTGAAGTGTGTGGCAGCAGACAGAGCTATCATGAATGTGTCTCTTAATTGAGTTTCCCTATAAATCTGTGGACTGCTTTTGTTGCAGTGTGAATAAAGTGCCTGATTTGAAAGGATTTCTAGTGTCTTTCACCTCTGGAGAGGCACTGACAATTCAATTTTTTGGTGAATTATGCTGTTGTAATGGAAATTTATCCAAAGGGAAAGCTGGGGTCAGAAGAGGAATAAACAAGCAATCGGGGCACATTCAAGGCTGAATTGTACTAAAAAATATCGCCATCATACATGAATCTTTAAACATGTATCTATAAAATGAAACAGGGCTGTGGCAAGGGGAAGAGGAAATGAGTTACATGACATTTTCTCGAAAAGACGTATATAGCAAAAAAAGAGACTTGCAGGGAAAAGAAAAAAACCAACAGTGATTTTGTCTGCTGTTAGAATGAGGGGACTCTTGAGATTTTAATATTTGAGCACTCAATCATGCACCACTTCCACTGATATTCTGCAATCAAATATCCCCACTCTTCCTCCCAGATGCCTATCAGCTTAACGATCCTCTCCGTCAGTTCAACTTCAACTGGTAGTCTAAATGAGTGTGGGAGAGGAGGAAATTTATTCATACAGCTGCCCTACATCCTCCAGCTACTCTAATCACTATGTCACACAGAGCGACGTGCCAACACAGAGGAAAAACTAACATAAATAGATTAGAGTGACAGATAAGACAGCTCTGAGGTTTCAGACTGACAGCACAGGCCAGCAGGGGCACCGAACGATGTCTCCGAGAACGGTTCCAAAAACAATGCCATTAGGTCAGTACACAAGGCCATTTTTCCACCTAAATTATTTAGCTACGTGGTGGCAAAAACGGCACCATCCGTGAGCAGATGGTCGGGGGGTGGTGGTGGGGGGGCAATCCCTCCACTCAATGTCTTATAATGATCTCAGCCAAATGACACCTCCACCTCTAGATATCCAGGATGGTATTACCTCTAATTAGGAAGGGCTATTATTTCATTTGCAAACGCTTCTCCTTTAACACCGACCGCCACCCAACCAACATCGCAATTAACTGCCATTACAAAACAAAAGATTCCTCTTCTACCCATAACATCCCCCTCTTTTTTTGTTACCCTAAATGCTAATTTCAGCATTCTTGCAAGTGCAGCTACAACACACAAGTGAGCCTGCAAACGGACACCGTCAGTCAACATTCTTCAGTCGGAGATGTGTTTGTTCAAGGAAAAGGATGGTTTTGGAAAGCAGTCAGCAAGGGAGGTGACTAAGGGACTAGAATATTCAACGTAGCGTTCAGCCTTGTCATCCACCATTTCAGTCGTGCAGGCCGGTGACCCAATGCAGAGGAGAAAGCACCCTCTGCAGTTTGCTTGAGGAGAATAATATGATTCATTCTAAGGCCACCATGCAGTTAGGCACGCTTTTTAACTATAACCACAGACAGGGTTTTGTTGTAGATGTTGCCTGATTTAAAAAAAAAAAAAAAAGAAAGAAAACTTGAGGGTAGCAGCCAGGAGTGCTGAAAACACTACTGGAACAAGCAGGATCTAAGCTCAGAGCTGCCATTTTCCTCCGAGGACAGCTCATAAAACATGCAGTGGCTGGGATGGGGCCTCCTACAGCAATGGCATTTTAGTGGACCCTGCCACAGACACAGAGGCCACACACACACACACACACACACACACACACACTCAAACACATGGCTCAGCATGCTCAGCAGTCAGCTACAAATACACACAATTAATTTTAAGAGTCTGAAGGAGTCACACCTGCGTGGTTTACAACCTGGACCACAAGCAAACGCTTTGGTCTCAACCTAAAAATACACATTAGCTGCAAAAGGTAACTATGTTATTTAAGACATTAGCAGCAGGGGACTTGAACAATGGGCTTTTGGGAAAATATGAGAGTAAAGGCTGGATATTACCCAGTGTACAGTAGTGATCCACAGATTAACTCTGCCTGTTCATGTGTGAAATGGAGACTTGATCCCTGACTGATAGTGTGCTACGCCTCCAGCAAACACAAGCTGCATATTTTTCTTCTTTCCAAACAACTAACATCTGCAATATATTGAATTACACATTGCACCCTTCACTGTGCAACAACAATGGCACATTAAAACTACAGCCTGACACAACAAAGCTCAGGCTGACAGTGGGCTTGTTGTCTTTTTTAAAACCAAAGGTGAACACAGATGGCTGTGCGGCTGAGTTGCTGTGAATAAGCCTCAGATATTCTTGGAATGTTAATGTTAGGCTTTAAACCGTGGCAGTCTCACTGACTTCTCCTCTCGTCACTGGGCCATTAATGAGAATGAAAATACTACTCAGCCCTGCCTTTGCCAATTACACACTAAAATACAGAGAACATCACCTAAACGATTTTCTTTCTTAATATTTAGCAAAGGAACAGCAGCAGAAGAAATACATATGTAGTGCTGGAGTAACCCTTTCTGCTGCACTCAATTACCCTCAATTTTAAATGACACAATTGTTAACTAATCCCATGCTTGCATTGTGTTTAAGCAGG
>JAQFJB010000002.1:8950451-8965619 GCA_029874875.1 Naso minor | reverse complement strand
AATGATGCCTTCTTTTACACTAAGGGGAGAGTCCAATTCAAACCAACTCATGAATCTTTCACAATTCCTGCCACTTTGGGGCTGCTGGGAAGAGTTCTGGGCGTTTTCAGGGGAGCTTCCAACACCTCCCTTCGCTCTCTGCTTAGATCTGGAGAGAAAGTCTCTGTGAGGTGTCAGTGCCCCGCGTGAAGGAGCAGAGAGACGCAGCGATGGAGTTCTTCTCTGTGTTTGTCTCCGCTGTAATAATTTGTGTTGTCAGTGCCGGGATCCCTCATGATGGAATTCACTGGACCTACACAGGTACTTTGTTTTTTTTGTCTTTTTTTTTTAGAATTTGGTATGATTGAAAAGAAAATGCGTGTTTGAGACAATAAAAGTGCCCGAATTGGATTAGATTTAAAAGTGCGTGATGCGTAAAACGGGCTGTCGCGCACGTTTTACGCATCACACAGACAAAAGAGCAGCAAATAAATTGCACCATATCATAGTTGTTTGACTATTATTAGACCATCATTGATATTATTCGGCATTCACCCGAGGCATTTGCCGCTAACTTTACTGGGTGACGCGCTCTGCAGTGGCCACATACCTCTCATAACCACTGTGGTCACATCAAGAGCTTGTGAAGACAGTCATGGAAACAAATGATTAGGTGTCCACGGGGCAGCAGTACTAAATAATTTAGGAGTAAAACACCATAAAGAAACACAGCAGCTGCAAATATATCCAGTTGAGCACGTTCTGTCCGTGCCAGTATGACCAATAAAATGTGACCTGCTTAAAAACTCCACAAACAAGGACTGATTAAAGAGTCATTCTCCAAATAATCCTCTCTCATTGCATTGGATCTTTAAAAAAAAAACATATTAGAGAGGTTTTTTTTCGGGGTGTTAACAGTTTTCTGTCTTTGATGTTCTTTCCACAGAGGGAGCTTTGGATCAGATGCACTGGGCGACCAAGTACCCCGCGTGTGGCGGCAAGAAACAGTCCCCGATTGATATCCAGCGGCGCAACGTAAGATTCAACCCGGACATGTTGCAGCTGGAGCTGAGCGGTTATGATGATCAGAGTGGGAATTTTCTCATGTCCAACAACGGGCACACGGGTGAGAAATGCCAGCACAAAAAGTCACGCAACACCCGTATGAATTACTCAATTCTAACTCACTAATTACGAACCGTGAGTCAAACCTGATACGAGTACTGACCATTTCAATGTGATCTAAAATGTATGCTCTTGTGGAATACTTTGCAATTATAACTCTGCATACTTTCCCCCAGCATTGTGTTGTCTTTAGCCTACGGCAGATTTGACTCTACTACCCCTTATTAATGTTAAAAGTTTGTGCGCGCTGTGGTGGATTTTACACAAGTTTCAACGGGTGAAACAAGTTAATATCTGAATGTCTTTATGTTTCCATCAGTTCAAATTGACCTGCCCCCCACTATGGTGATCACCGAGGGCCTCCCAGGAAAATACACAGCTGTCCAGATGCACCTTCACTGGGGCGGCTGGGACCTGGAGGCCAGCGGAGCGGAGCACACCATAGACGGCATCCGCTACATGGCAGAGGTTGGCTTGAAAAAGACTGAATTAGCAAATTCCAAATCTTAGTTTGCCTTGATAAAGTAAGACAGGGTAGAAATGAACTTTGCTACACAAGCATACACAGTGCAAAAATCCTCTGTACATTAAAGCCTGATCTAACACATGTATGCAGCCGTTAAATGCAAAGAAAAGAGGACATGAACTATGCTCAAACACTGCATGTGTGCATTGCATTGCGTCTGACTCCTCCCCCGGTGGACAAGATGAATTATCATAACAGATCATCAAAGTATGAGGTCGTTGGATTGCATAAACTAGAACTACCTACAGCTTTTAGCAAAACTCATCCTCGCTCTCTTTTTTGGCTCCATCTCTGAGCTGCCTACGTACAAATGTATTTGACAGAGGTCTTTGTTTTTCTAGGAGTATTTTCTCTAGAATGTATCTCTGTGCTGCATATAAGCCAGCCTTAACTTGCTTGTTTTTTGACTTAAGCTTTAGATGGGATTTAAAGTGAACATACTTTTGATCTGCCACTCAGTGGAGTGTTCTCCATTTGAAAAGCAGGTCATTTGGCATATTTTGGCACTTAACCTGTTCTGCATTTCCACCTTGTCTTTCAGCTCCATGTTGTCCATTACAATTCTGACAAGTACAAGAGCTTTTCTGAAGCCAGAGATAAGCCAGATGGGTTGGCAGTGCTCGCTTTTTTCTATGATGTACGTGAGCCACACACACTTTTGTTCTCCTTTCCTCTGTGCTCTGCTTTTTCTGACAAACAGGTTGTTTAACATCTAAACGGGATGTCTGCAACATTTCTGACATATGATCATCAGTTCTGCTAAGAGGAAGTTTGCATAGAATGAGTCTTTGTAGTGAAATTACTCAACGTGCTTTGAAGTGCAGACTCTGTTTTTTGGTCATCCTGCTGTGCTGAAAGGCTCTATTGAGAGCTCATTTGCATGCGGACATATTGAATGAGTGCTTGTTTCCAGAGGAATGCTCTGGATCTCAGGCAGGCAGCGGCTTAGCTGGGAGAGGTCATCGCTGCCTCAACACGACTGCTGGCATTTACTGCGATAGCAGCGCAGAGTGGCTGACAGTTAGTCACTGACATGGAAGTTTGAGGGATAATTCTGGTTCATTACACCTTAGCTTTCATTATGTTGCTGTTGCCATTGTTTCTCTTGGTATTCAGATTAGATCGGTCTCGTGACAATAATTTCTGAGATCTAGTAACGTGGCAAGATTACTTAAAAGACGTCCAATGGTAGGAGAGGATATAATGTATTTGGAAGGAATAAGGAGAACAGTAAAGTACATCAAATAAATGCAGTTAATGAATCCAGTTAGTTTAAAACATCTGACAACATCCAATCAAGTTTAAGAAAAGCCATAAAGATGTGAGTTATGTTACTGAACACCAGAGCCATTGGATGAACATGCTACCAAAGAAAAATTTGTTTGCGTACAAGTGTAAAAGTAAAAAAGTCTGACTTGTTTAGGATGTGAAATTCAAGGTGTAGGACCTAGAACTTGACTCGGGACTGTACATATATATTCATTCATGATTTTAAAAGGGGGTTCACAGTCTTTCTACAACATATGATAATTTTTTCAGTGATCTTTTGACAGTTGAAAGTTTCTCACAGCTCTGTGTGACTTCCAGGATGGGCATTTTGAGAACACCTACTACAGTGATTTCATCTCTAACCTGGACAAAATTCAGTTTGCAGGTAAATTACTGTTCGCCAAGATAAACCACCCTCAAGTTGATCATTCGAATCTAATTGGATTTTACTCTACTTTATCCTGGCAGGTCAGTCCATGAACATCTCGAACCTGGATGTGCGCTCCATGCTCCCTGAGAACCTCAACCACTTCTTCAGATACCAGGGCTCCCTCACCACTCCACCCTGCTATGAAAGCATCCTCTGGACTGTGTTTGATACACCCATCACTATCTCACACAACCAGGTGCAGCAGAAAGGAGGGTCTCTCTCAAAAAACTGAGACATTCTGGGGAAAGAAAGTTTGTAGTTTTACAGCCACTGAAAAAGTAAAACTTTCAACCATTCTGTCGTGAATGGAAACACACTGTCACCATTTTTTAAGGAAAGTTAGAATATTACGTCAAAGGTTTCTCCTCTTGTCTGTTGTGTTTAGATCAGGAAGCTGGAGAGCACTCTGAAGGACATGGAGAACAAGACCCTGTGGAATGATTACCGCATTGCTCAGCCGCTCAACGACCGTGTGGTGCAGTCTTCTTTCCTGCCACGCCTCGGCAAAGGAAGTGTGTGACATTCTGTGACATTGTCATTATACAATAAAGCATTATCATTTATTGCCCAAAGTTGACATAGGCCTGACCAACCCTGAGTGTACTCCTCATTATTTTGATTCACCTTTTGTGTTTTTAGCATTTTGTCGGCAAGATGAAATTGAATCCAAGCTCCTGAAGATCGAGGGTCTGATAACGTCACTTGGAAAGCACATGCATTCAGGTGAGTAAGCTGTCAGTCATAAAACTGCGAAAGTTGGCTGAATGTGAAATGAAATCACCCAAGTTTACTCAGCAGTGTTTGTGTCTTAATTATTTCCTTCAGGTGGATTTCGCAACTCAAGGCCGAGCGTACATGGTGAGTCCTTTGCTTTGAGTTGTGGTTTGTGACTGTGGATGATTAAACGCAGATGATGACGATATTTCTGGGTCTCCAGTCTGATTCTGTTTTTTTCTCTCTTCCTCAGAAGCTCGTGGTCTGTTTCCTCTTGTGCTCAACTTTCAGGAGAGAAACGCTGGCAGTTATGCTCTGGCCCGCCTCAGCCAACCAATGGACCTGAACTCCTTCACTGTCTGCATGCACGTCAAGCCTGAGATCGAGGGAATCCACACCATCATCTCCTACTCCAGCAACGGCAACGACAATGAGCTGATGATCTCCATTGGCCAAGACAGAGAATTGAGAGAGGTGGGCCTCTGGATCGGCAACGAGTTTGTCAACCTGCCGCACAACTTCAGGTCCCACGACTGGGCAAACTACTGCATCACCTGGTCGTCCCACACGGGTGGCGCAGAGCTGTGGATCAATGGCATGGTGGGGGAGCAGCGGTACCTGAGGAGCGGCTACACAATCAGCCCTGGCGGGGTGTTCATTCTGGGCAAAGACCAGGATGGATTACTGGGCATCTCCAACGCAGACGCCTTCGTGGGCAAAATGACAGACGTCAACGTGTGGGACTACGTGCTAACCACAGCAGACATCCGGGACCAGATGTCATGTGAGAGGAACAGCACAGCGGTGGGAAATGTGTTCACTTGGGGAACCACTAAACTTAGCATGTATGGAGGGGTGCAGCTGGACAGTCAGTACAGATGCTCCTGAAGAGGCTCAGCTGCTTCTGTTTGCACGAGCACTAAAATGCTGCCATAAACCAAAGTGTCAGTGATGATGGAGGGAATATAAAACATGTGTGTGGCATATGTAATGAAGGATAAAATGTCTTTTAGGCATGTGTAGGTCAATATTTAATGCAGACTGTATTTCAAAGCTTCAGACATGTGTTGTATTCATATCTTTGTATCTTAATAAAGGCTTTTTATGGACTTGTTTTTTTTAATGACTCAAGCAGCTTCTCAGCATTAGTATGGCTACAGTGCACACATAGCTGTGCCATTAAGCATCATTTATTTGTATTTTTTTGTACACAAACAAACAAACTATACAAAAAGAGATGAAAAAAGATTAGAAATATAAAAAAGAGGCTGAATTAAGACATTTCCAGTTCATTAAAACACTCCTGGAGTAAAGACTTCCGCTCCTCTGAATGCTCTCATTTTCCTTCAGAATGCTGTCACCTTCTCTAGATCCCCCAGGCTCTCTTTCCTCTCTTTCGGTGGCAGATCCTCATTACCCATTTTGATCTCCACTTGGTTCCTCTTGGCGAACATCTGGCAGATCTCCAAGAAGGTCTTGTTCTTCGTCTCTGGGACCATGAACCAGATGTAGATCAGCGTGAGCAGACAGATGACGGAGAAGATGATAAAGCTGTAGGGGCCCAGTCCTTCCTGGGGGGAGATGAGAGGAAGCAAATGTGATCTTTGTTAATATGTTAGTCAGAAACAGTCGGTTGGACATAAACAGCGGTCAAGGTGAGGTGAAGTGTGATTCGCACGCTACGTTTGTTGGAATGCTCTTCTCAAACAAATTCCTCCCTAGATTGCTTTTTTGGTTTAAAGATGACAACTTGAAAGGAAGTAAACATAAGACAAGAATAATGTTTATGTTTATGTCTTTGATTATGTCACTCAGTTTATTAGAAAAGAAACAATGACAAGACTTCGAGTAAGCGGTGGCTAATGCAACCTCTGCTGGAGGAAAAGAGAAGAAAAGATCCCCAGGAAAGGAAAATGCAAACATTGTTCATTTTAAAGTTTAACCTCTGAACACAAGATGTCTTTTTTCACTGTAAAGTCCACTCTTAATGAATGTGCATCAGAGGTTTCACATGTGTAGGTCACATAGAGCACCACAGCTGGCATCCACATCAGTTGTTAAGTCACAGGAACAGCTTGTAAAACTCAAAGAAAGTTTCCTCGTTCAGCGGATGAATGTTAAAACATTCAAACTCTGCACATGCATCATTTTGCTCACTGAGGTTAAGTACAACAACAAGAAGCAGAACACTTTTTCAAGTGGAGTGGGACTGGAACTCTTAAAATAACTCAATCTGTGTAGTGTGTGAATTTTAACAACCGTATCACTTGTTCGGATCAGTTTCAAATGAAGTGGGGTCTTTGTATGAGTAATTTTTATTAAAGGCACACTTCACCCAAAAAATAAAAAATTCTGTCGTTAGCTACTCGCCCTCATGCTGATGGAAGGTCATGGGAAGTTTTTTAGTCCACAAAACACTCATGGACTTTCGCAAGAAAAAGGTGTTGCAGTAACCTCCCAAACAATGTCAGTGAATGATAACTAAGTTCCAAATGTTAAAAAAATTACTCAACACATCAAGAAAATGCCTCCATCCTGTTCTTCTTCCGAAGTAATCCAAGATTCATGAAGCCATGACATGCCAAGATGTTTTGAAAAACGTCACTGAGGCCATGTTTTTAGCCTTGCTGTTCACTGCAGGTGGTAGCTGCTGATATTGGAGCTGCATTCACATGTACCCAACACATGAACGCTTTTTATGTTTATTACCGCAATGCCTTTTTCCTGTAAAACTCCATCAGTGTTTTGTGAACTAAAAAACTTCACCGACTTCCATTGCCATGAGGGTGAGTATATACGTACTGACTGAAATTTCATTTTTGGGTAAACTGTCCCTTTAAAGCTATTAAAAGTATTTCTGTTTCCTAAAAAAGAATAATCTTAATCATTTCAGTATCTTGTTTTTTCTTCTTTCTTTAAAAAAAAAATCATTAAAGGAATGCTCAGACAGTTTGTGAAATATGCCTATTTGTCTCTTGCTAAGAGATCGATAAGAAAATCGATACCACAGTCTGTTAAATATGAAGCTACAGCCAGGGGACACTTAGCTTAGCTTAGCATGAAGCCTGGAAACAAGGGGAACAGCTCCCCTGACCCTGTCCAAAGGTAACAAAATCAGCCTCCCTGTACCTCTAAAGCTTACTTATTTACGTATAATACCTGATATGTGTCATCACTGTCATGCATATTAAAAACCGGTGTAAACATGACAATTTGTGGTTTTACAGGAGATTTCGTGACAGACTATTTGGCTTGAAGTAGTGACTCTCTTCAGTCTCAGCTGGCTGCTTAGCAACCTTATGGTGACGACAAGAGTGCATCAGTGGTGGCGGTATTGATGCTGAGTTATGAGGTGCCTACTATACATTACTTTTTAAAATTTCAAATATGTTTATTATCAAGTATTTATATTTTTTTGCGCCTCATTTGTTTGTGATTTGAATACTTTTGATGGCTGTTGCAGCCTGTTGCCCTGTGATGCTTTGTCATATTGTTTAATGTTCGATGTGCGTTTTTCCAAAATTTCAACTTAATGCAAAAAATGCTAACAGTACTCAGGAATTGAAACTTTCCTTTGTTGCGCTGAATTATCCCTTTGTCTGCAAATTTTAAGATGGAGAGCACATCCTGAAGTGAAGCAATTTAAAGTATAAATGATAATATCAGAGAGGGGATGTGACTGGAATTGCTTTGCTGTTTACATGTCAATTAAACATCTCTAACCAACTACATTTCAGAATAATCAGTTTTCATTTCCCCAATGTAAGAGTTCTTGGAAGTTGTGTAACTGACCTCTAGGAAAGGGAAGATGAGGCCAACAGTGAAGTTGCAGAGCCAGTGGACGGAGCCTGCAACCATGAAGGCAGCGGGCCTGGCCGACTGCCTGAACATCTCGGTGGTCACCACATAAGGAATGGGACCTGGAGAACACACATGTGGTCAACCACAACCAAAACAGTCAAGACACATCATCAATCTTCAGGGTCACAGCGAGGATGCTCATGTCTCAAACAACTGTGGGCAGATTTACAGCACATATCATTACGTGTCTGGTCCCGTCCAAACAACACTTCAGCTAATGGCGCACCTTGTTGTAATCAGTGTGTGTGTGTGTAAATAACCACCAGTGTGGTCAGACTTACTGGGTCCTATGGCATGTCCTATGACATAGATGATGACAGACGCGATGCTGACGTAGGGCATCCACGTCACGGTCTCCTGTCAACACAAACAGGCAGCTGTTGTTATTGTTTACCAGTCCCAACATCTCCAACACACTGATGCTTTCAAGCAGGAGCAAATATCTCCAAAACAAATCTCTCTGTGTGGGGCATCCATGTGAGAGGCGTCACTGAGAGGATCATTAATGTGCCCGCTCTCTGTTTTCTTCTTTAAATTGAGCCTTTGTTCCTAAATGTGCAAAGACTGATGCCTGTCTGCAGATTACAGGGTTACAGGGGGCAGCACTGGTTTTGTGGCTGCGTCTAATCGCTAGTTTTTCTCATTCTTTCACGGTGGTTGACTCTGTTTTTGCGTCTCCAAGTTCTCATGACCCCAGCAAAAAGAGATGTCAAGTCAGCGTTTTGTTTTCCAGACTCTAAATGTAAAGTACATAAACAACACAGTAAGTTGTAGCTGCTGCTCTGACTTTATACTCCAGCACACTGGAACTCAATGCAACAATGACCATGAGGTTAACGTGCTGGCTTTCAGCTGTGAACGGATGTTTCTTGCCTGAAGTTCTTCCTGCACTTTTCTGCCCTTATTGGACAGTTTGATAGCTCAGAGGCGGACATGAAATGTAAAGAGAAAACATTCTGCTTTCAGTAGCCAGTTTTTTTTTCATATTTGTTTTGTTTTTTTGCCAGCTCGACAATTTAGTCTGTCATTCACTAATCCCTCTTGCCGATCCCAACCTGTCTTGTTACAAGCGTTCCTGCCTTTCACATCACCTGATCGCAACACACCCACTGCCAATCTTTTTATTAGCTCCCCAGTATTTATGTCTGCAACCGCAAGTTTCACGTTTTGTAAATAGTGTTCATGTACACATCGAAGCCATAATTACCACTTTTAAACTCAAAGCTGTGTTCTGAGAGCTCTGATATATCCACTAAATAATATAGACCTGCCTTTAAAGACACACAATAATAAAGACACTTTTTTCTAATGTAATGAGACAAACGTTTTCTGGCTTTGACGTGATACGTAAAATGCAGTTTTTTATTCTTCCCTCAAAAAACTCTGATTATTCAACTGCCCGGATGACGTGATCATGGGAATTTCTCCATTCTCTAGCATCCACGGCTCATGACGTGAACGCAGCATTAGTCACAGTGATGTTTTCTGCAAATGTTTAATTCTCCTTGTTCTGTTTTCTGCCTGTGGTTTGCTTCTGCTTTTTTGGCCTTTTTTGCCAGCTCTGCCTCATAAGCAACGCTAAGTAAACTTTAGTTTCACCTCATCGGTTCCTCCTGTGAGTCATGCTTTTAAGTCCACACCCTGTGCTACTGAGCAAAAAACAAAAACTCACTGCATGGTCAGATACCACAAAAGGTGAAGGGGAATTTATTTATTTTATGCTTTTTTTCTTTCCTTTTTGTCATGTGGATGATTTGAACAAAGTCTTTAAAGGTGTTTGAGGTGGTTCAAATGTATTTTGGGTAACTCATAGACTCCCAGTGCACCAGGACAGTAATCTTGTATGCACAGTAAAGAGACAACACACTGAGGAACTTCTGTGCCACAATGATAGATATTTTTTCCATGCTTGCTTGCTGGTACTCTCCCTGTGCTATTTTTCACAACCACTAGAGGTCCTTACCTCCTCTTTCAATTTGAGCTGAGCCTTTGCAGCTGCCTGCAATCAACATTCACACAGCATCAGTCTGCGCTAGACCGATGAGCCTCAGAGTTCCTGCAAGAGCTTTCTGTTGGCTCACATTCTGTTTAAAGGTCTAGCGTGTAGGATTTAGTGACATCTAGTGGTGATATTACAGATTGCACCTGACTGGATATCCTTCCTCTCACACTTCTTGCAGGAGGGCCTGCAGTGGTCACAATAAACAAAAGGACCTTTTCGACATACAGTGTTTGGTTTGTCTGTTTTGGGCTACTGTAGACACATGGACGTGCAACATGGAAGATTCTGTGGGAGAGGACGAGCTCCCTCTGTCGATTTAAAGGGTTTATTCTTAAGTAATTAAAACACAACCGTTCTTATTTACAGGATAATACACTAATGAAAACATGCTTGTGAATATTATATTACATTCCTGCCATATTCTAAAAAATAGATCCCCCCAAATCCTGCACACTACACCTTTAAAAAGCTGTTTTTGCTCCCTGCTCACTATTAACCTTAGCAAGGCTTTGAAGAGAAAATGTCTGGTCTCTTTTATGTGCCTGCAATTTGGTCCTCCTTCTCCATCACCTTCACATTTTTATGGTCTGATACTAAAATGTTCTCGACCAGCTGAATCAGTCACCTCGTTGGTAGCTGCTGTCAAGAATAGACAGATAGCAAAAACCAAAAACAAGCAAGAAGTGGAGACAGTGGCAGTATATGTAGAGCATCAGCAGATAAAAAAAACCCCAACAAAACCTGTGGGTTGCAGACTTGCAGTTATATATTACAAATGATGAATTCACTTTAGTATATTTATGTTTAATATTTCAGATTGTCGTATTTAAGTTAATTTTGCTATTTCATTTTGCACTGTCTGCAAGATGAGGATGTTAAATTCTCCATCAACTTACTAATCATAGGTCAATGTTGGCTCTTTCAATCTCATAGTCACTGTTCAGTTTATATAGTCTGCTACAGTACAGAGATAAAGCAATTTATATTCCACTGAAAATACTGAAGGCAAGTTACTGAAAATAAATGATGATACATCTCCTTTTACCACCTTCAACTCAGTCTCCATTAAAAATTTCCTGACCCCTAGGATGAGAAACTGTGACATAAAACAGATATTATTTTTGCATACAGGTCCACTAGAGGGCAGTAGAGTAACATGATGAGAGTGTGAATCACAGTGGGGCTGTCACACGATACCTGGAGGTTGAGAGCGACAGTGAGTACAACGCAGGAACAACAGCAGATCCCGAATCCACAGAGGAGGAGCAGCCGTCGTCCTGATGCCTCCACGATGAAGACCTGCAACAACAAACCAGCTGTTCAGATCAAATGTGTCCTACTGACAAAAATAATCAAACAACAGACTATTGATTTGAGCTTCTCCCCTCACGGTCTTCCTGTTCACAACTTTTCCACCCCTGACTTTACAGGGTACTTACAGCAGCTATGGTCATGAAGACGTTCACGGCACCTGTTCCCACGGTGACATACTGGATATCATTCGGCTTGACTCCTGCACTGCCGTATATACTGTCTGCATAGTAGTAGATCTGAGGAGGGAGAGAGATGCATTAGCATTAGCCAGGTTAAAACACAAAGTGGATTCATCCATACTGTAGAAGTTATGACTGATGGAACTATCAAACATCAAACATTGAGATGTATCTGAAAACAGTCAGTGTGTTCATCAGAACAAAAGGCAGCAGCACTTTGGCCAGGGCTCACCGCGTTGACCCCTGACAGCTGCTGGCCCATGTTCATGATGATGACGGAGACCAGCTGCCAGCGAAGGGAGCGCTGGGACAGCAGGCTGAGCACAGACAGGCGGCCGTCGGCCTTCTCCGACTGCTCCTCCAGACGCATCTCTGACAGCTCTGCATCCACGTCGTCCCAGCCGCGCAGACGCTGAAGCGCTGAGGGGGAAAGGACAGAATACAGAATATCATAATGCTCAGAATCTAGAGCTAGTTTTTATTTACCGGCTTCTCTTTCTGTCTGTCAGTCACGTAACAGTTTTTGGGTTTTCTTACCTTTCTTTGCTGTCTTCTCATTTCCTCTCTGGATGAGCATGTACCTGGGACTTTCTGGGAAGAAGGGCAGCAGCAGGAGTTCGATCAACGCAGGAATACCAGTCAAACCAAGCATGATGGGCCAGCCTGGACAGAGGGGGACAGGAAACTGACTTACAAATGGACCACCCTAAATTCCCTCCAAAAACTCTGTTTTTAAGGATGTGCTCCAACATCTCATTATTTACGAGTATCTAACATTTACCTGTGCTGTTGCCCAGTATGTGCTTGATGCCCAGCACTTGTGCACTGAGGATGCCGATGGTGATGAAGAGCTGTGGTATGATGCCAAGGGCACCCCTCAGGTTTTTGGGGGCAAGTTCTCCCAGATACATGGGCACCACGTTGGATGAAAGACCTGCAATCAGGGAAAGACGACTGAAGATACATTAAAAAAAAAACCTCATCAATCTTGACTGCGTGAACATTTGAATTTATCTCACCTGCACAGATGCCCACTAAAATCCTCGCTGTGATGATGATCTCGTAGGACTTTGCAATCTCACTGACACCCATCATTACAGCAGGGACGATGGAGAAGATGTTGTTGAAGAGGAGGGTGCCCTTCCTGTTGAAGGTTGATGCATTTAAAGTCATATCAGAGAAACAACAGCACAGTTTTTATTGTCTTAACGTCCCTGTGAGGAATTTGTAACTTGTTATAAAGCAGTCATATTACCTACATCAGCATATGAAACCACTGGCGAGGAAATTGCAGATTACTATCCTGTATTTTATAATGTCTTTGTCCGGTCTGCCCAGTCAGCAGAAACTATAGGAAATGTTTTACAGCACACAGATGGGAAAAGACGATTTGTTGTTTACGAGCATAATCGATCTGCTGTTCTCTTTTTTTACTGTCTACGGCTGGAGACAGGAGGATATTTTTCTTTATATATTTTCAATATCTGTGTTTATGAATGCACTAGTATTGTGCAAATAAGTGGCATGTCTCTTTTACTCTCTTCCAAAACAAAAGCTCATGCCAGACAAGATCCAAGATCCACATGTCCTGCTACAATCAACACAAAATGAAAGTTCCTCAAAGGGGCTTTAATGTGAAGGTAGAAAATAAAAGGTAAAGGTGCTTTATCGATCACATATACAGCGTACAGTGATATATATATGTTCTCTGCATGCAACCTATCCCTGAGGAGCAGTGGGCAGCCACAGCACTGCACCCGGGAATCAACTCCAGTTCTTAGCCAGTACCTCGGTCAAGGGTACTGACTGGAGATAGACCGATATACATGACTTGATGGTGGGGGAAACCGGAGCACCCAGAGGAAAGCCACGCAAACACGAGGAGAACATGCAAACTCCACGGAGAGAGGCCCTGTCCCAGGTGGGAATGTGACATTACCTTCCTAGTTTGTTGACCAGAGGGGCCACCATCAGAGAGCCAAAGAAGCCTCCAAGTGGGTACATGGACACCGAGAGAGACCACAGCAGAGTCAGGAAGCTTTTCTCCATCGGTGTGCCATAGCGCTCCATGTAGGTGGTATTATAGAACTGCTGCATGAACTAAAGGGAGCGTGAAAGGGAAACATGTAATTATACAAGCGACAGCAGTATCTATATGACTACGTGTTACAGTGAATGTTCTGTTTTTTAGCTTTTGTTACCGGTGCTGGGGAGTTAACAACGGCCACATTATATCCATACTGGAACGATGAACCAAAAGCAGATATGAGTGTCGCTGCCGCTAGGACCACAGTTAATCTCTGTCAGGGGACAACATGTGAAACCTCTTTTACAAAACAACCATCAGCCACCATGCTCACACTGTTTGCACACTTTGACAGAAGAGACAAAGCAAAGTTCAACACAATAACCAGACCTGGCGTGGAACTCACCCCTTTCCTCTCCACAGGCTTCTCAAAGTCCTTTTTCTCCACCATGGCTGTGCTTGTATTGCCTTCCACTGAGAGTGACGGCTCACTTTGTCATTAATGCACCACCAAACTCCACCTGCCCTTTGGACATGAGATCGGAGAGCACAGCAGGTGTTAACAGCGTGGCTTCAGTTATGGTTTTCACGTTGCTGATTGTGACCTTGGCTTTAGAACGTTTTGATATAATTTGCTCCTAATATGCTCTTATATGCTATGTTATTTAATGCTGCCCAATAGTAAATGTTGATATCTGATTTTATCTGATTCCTTTATTGCGCTTCAGCTTCAGCTGAACTGATCTAATTGATCTACAACTGTTGTTAAAGGCAGGTAATGACATCATTATCTAAATGATAACACCACGTCAGCATCTTTGTTGCTTATCCACCTGCATGTTCTATTACAAAAGAGATGTTATTACAAGGTTATGACACCATGGAAAAAAATTACATCCAGCTGGCAAATTTTGAAGGATCAATCAGTTCTCACGCTGCAGTCAGCTTATCTCACATTGATTATATAATAGACTCATTTTCTGCAGAAACACCACAGCTGCAAATCTCTTATTCCGTTTGCTTTGTCTTAAATTTGTCACATGCTGCCTTGTCTCTTATCTCTAAAGCAGAGTCTGTTTGTCAATGTGATGGCCCGCAGGATGTTATTTGCCCCAGGGATGCCTTACTGCAAAAACAAGCAGAATATATATTTTCTGTGAGTAGATCATGCTGGTGGCAAAAATTAGAAGTCAGAACTACTAATGCTCGGAGCACAACATCACAAAAGATGCAGAATGAGTTGGATTTTCCTGAAAACAAGTGCATGGGCTCATAGAATAATAATCTCTCTTAGTCATTATTTACGACCCACTAGAAACGTTGGTGGTGTGTGTCTGTAGAGACTCTGCCCTCTGCCTGCTTTTTCTAACTTTGTTGTGTTCGGGGTGTTTCTGGGCGGCGACCGTCAGCTGTGGGCGCGTCACTCTGCAGCCGCTAACTGTGTGCAGGGTGCGAGAGCTGCAGGTGGTACAATAAACCAGGGAGGAGAGGCCAACTTTGAATGTTGTGTTTACAAACCGCACAACTAATCCTGCTAATTCTTAATTCTTAATCCTGCCTTTAAGTTAAGCAGGAATAACTGTAAGTATTTAACTGAAACAAAATCTACATTTTCTTGCGAGGCTACACACATATGTTTCATACAGTTTACTAAACATGCAAATTCTTTTAATCATAAATGATTTATTTATCACCTTTATTTGTTTTTTTAATTGTTTTTTAAAAGCAGTTTGCCTCAAACTT
>JAQFJB010000002.1:8859936-8870425 GCA_029874875.1 Naso minor | reverse complement strand
CTCTGATAAATCTCCACTCTACCTCTTTCTCCTTGAGCTGGAGTTTTTCCTGAGTGTGACGGAGCAGCTCCTCCACCTGAGAGTCTCTCCTCACTGTCACTCGTAGCTCCGCCTCTTCTGACATCAGACGCCCCTGCATCATGATGTCCTGGCTCTCATTGCTGCCCTCTAGAAAATGAAAGCAGTAGAAACAAATGATTAACACAGCCTTAAGAATTACTGTCAGATAAATCCAACAATGGCTTCGCATTAAGTCTTTACAGATTCAGCAAAGACAAAAACGACTTTAAGGTTTTTTCTGTCCTGCCTCTCAGGAGCTGGATTTCCTCTCTTAACATCTGGTTGTCCTCTTCCAGCAGGCAAACGTTGTACTGGAGCTCCTTCTTCTCCTGTCGCAATGACACCACCTCCGCACTCAGCTCAGCCTCTCTGGCTCTGGACAGCTGAACAGGACACATATGACACACCCATTTATAAATCAAAAACTTCTGTCCATCCAACATGGTCACAGACTATAGCTAATGTACCTCCACTTGGCTGTGCAGCTGTTGCAGCTGTTCATTACTGAGGAGCTGGTTCTCCTTGAGTTGTCCAGAGCTCAGCTTCAGCTCCTCATAAAGACTCTGCCACCTCATGGTGTCTGCTTTTGCTGTAATTAGCACTTCCTGGGGGAAAAAAAAAGTAGTGTTGACACTGTATTAAACCTGACTTATGTCATCTATCACTAAAAAACACAAATTACTCAGTGACATTGATGTGTCTGTCTCTGTAGTCCATTATAAATGTTGTGGTTGTTCAAAAGTTCGATATCTGACCTGCATTGTTTCAACCTTGCTGAGTGCCTCAGCTTTTTCCTGTGTGGCCTTCTGCAAGGCAACCAGGGCTTTCTCCTCATACAGCAGCCTCTGCTTTTCCATTTGCACCACCAGCTTCTTCACTCCATCCTTGGGAAGCTTCTATGAAGGCCAAAGAGTGAGTTATACCTTTAAATGCTTATAGGATGCGATACAGACCAAAACCAGCGAGGAGCATGTTTAGCAGACACTGCAGTATCAGTGCATGGCAAGGTGAAAATGTAAAACAAGTTGACTGTTACAGGAAGTACAAAATGTTTGAGATGTTGCAACAAAATATATATGGAAAACAAAACTAAACAAAACAATTAAAACTGCATGATTGAAAAGATTCACAGTTTGGTTGCCTCCTTACCACCAGCTGCTGTTCTTACCTGCAGGCAGACTTGCAGCTGTGCCTCCAGAGCCTTGATCTGGTTTCTCAGCAGATCTTCACTAAAACGAGCCTGTGTGGGTTAGAAAGGAAATGACTGACTGTCACACTGTAACCTGCAGACGGAAAATTAGCCAAATCTGTGACAGCTTGTTCTTTCGCTGCCTGTGCTCACTGGTGCACAGAGGTAACTTGCAGTGTATGTGAGCCTCCAGAAAGATCACAGTGACTGCATGTGCTACTGTGCATAATAAGATACTTGCTGCCCTAAAAACTGTAAAGTTAAAAAATAAAAAAATATTCAAACTAAGCACCCTTTTAAGTCCTCAGCTGTTCAAAAACAAATTAGTAAAAAACTATAGAACAAAATAGGCAGGCACCAATACTTCCTCTTCATTCATTTAACAAACAAAAGCAAAAGGAGAGTTAATGAGAATGCAAAGCACCTATATTAGCTACTGACTTCCACACCCATCCTGTATAAGAATGATAGCTTGCACTTGTCCTGTGCTCGCGCAGAAGCAGGAAGCTCCAAACCACAGACTGCACAGGCCTTCCTGATGCCGCAGCTGTCATACATTGGTGTGTAAAAGACTGTGACAATGATGATATTTTATCTGCCATATCAAGGAGGAAACTAAAGCCCAACAAACAACGACAACACAAACTAATGAAAAAGGACTATATATTTTGTATTAACTGAAGCTGTGAAGCACTACAGGTGTGTTTGATTTAAGTAAAAACCTGCACGTACAACCTAGGAGACTTACTGTCAATACTTTGTTGGAGGAGTTCATGAGGTTTGCTATGCTCTCCTGAAGGGCGGCCAGCTTCTTCTTCACTGCCTCCTCTCTCCACAGGGCCTCCTAACAGAAAACAGAAAAACAGAGACAGATAGGCCTACAACCACATACAAAGACTGACTGTAGCTTAGGTCAGACAGCGTCCCTTGTTTTGGCTTTAACCTCACTTTTAAAATGAACTGCTCACTGCATCAGATAGCACATTATATAGGCTGCTGGTGTGTGTAAAGAAACAAACAAACATATTTTTTGCCGAAACATTGAAATAATCTTAAACACAGTTCAGCAATATCAGTAAAGCTAGCAAATATTTGCTAACACTAGCTAATATTAGCCACCATGAGCTACAAGTCCAAACAGAGCAAAACTGCCCAACCTCTGCTTAACAAGTGACAATATTGTCATAATATTTATGTTAAAATGTGGAGTAACAGTAAACAAGTAGAGAAAAGCCATGAAGTCACAAACTTGCGTCAGTTTGAAATTGTATACAAGATCTAGCTAAAGTTCGCTAACATTAGCTAACTACTGCTATCATAGGCTTATTATGGTCTTGGCAACCAAGACCAACCACATTAGGGCTGTTTCAGTAACATATTTAAGTATGCTTGACTGAGATAGAGTGAATTTTATCATTAATGAAGTTAAGATAACACCATATAACACAACCGGAAATTTACAGTGTAGTTTTGTTGGGGACCTAGAAAATGTTTACTGGTAACTTAAATGTTGGTGAGAAAAGGTTGTAGGAAACAAAAGGTTTGCACATTTTAGAGGAAAATTTAATACTTAAGTAAATTCACATTAACTTTTAAACAGTATTTGCACAAACTGATGTAGATAAGCTCCACGTTAAATTGGTTTCTACTTCCATCTAAAATGTCCAATTGTTAGCCTATTTCTTATTGTTTTCTTCTAGTAGAAGTAGGGACCAGTATAGGACTAAGTGATTTAGTCTATAAATACATAATTTACACAATGAAACTGCACTGTAAAGTTGTGGTCTGTGTTATAAAGTTTTACTGAAGTCATCTTTAAATTTGTAAGAGGCACAATTTGTTATATCGCCTATCAAGTGTGACAGAGTCACCTCAAACAACAGAGATACCTCAACTCAGGATGGTTTTCAAAATGAGTTTGTCAGTTTACCTGCAAGCAGTCAGCTAACTGCTGAACCTCCTACAATGTGAGAGTTAAGAAACAAGAAACTCAGTTTAATTTGGTAAATCTTATTCTTTTAAACATGCAAATTTAATTAAAAAACTTCAGTGGAGAAAGGAAACAATTTGAAACTTACCATCTCCTTGACAGTGACAAGACCAGACCTACACAGAAGAAAATACCTTGTTATAGAAATGTAAATCGGCAATCACAGCTGTCTCTGTTGAAACATTTTAGATTTAAAGTGTTCATTTTGAAGGAGATTTGATTAAACTCACTCTGTCTGCACACCGGTCTCCCGCAGTGTCTTTTTATGGACAATATTTTCAGTTTGGACCGAGAATTTTTGGTGAATATTTTCTGTTTGGATGAGTGTTTTGATGCTTGTCTTTTGAGCTTTGAGGAAGAGAGTACAAAAAAAAAAAACAAAATTGTTTTTTTAACATGAAAAGGCAAAGATGATCCAATTCAAAATGCTTTGCAACTGTTAAGAATTGTACCATTGGAGCTATTATTTCTTTTATCTGTGCTTTTCATCCTGTGTTGGTTTGTTTCTGTTATCACTGATGTAGAGGTAGATGCTTGTGTCCTTGTATGTCCTTTCTCTTGCCTCGTCAGTGGTACCTGTTCTGACCATAATGAAGCCTGACAGAGAGGAAGATGCAGTTATTATTTCCTGTGGACATGGAAGAATACATGTGAAGGGCTAACACAAAGGATGTTTACCCATTTGCTGGTGCTTGGCCCATCAGTCATGCTGCTGTTTGGTGATAAAATCATCACTGGATGTCCATTAGATGAGGGAGTATTTTGGATATATGTATAGAAAGTCTCTGACTTGCTAATTGAACTATGACCCTTTATTGAAGGTATGTTTGGTGAAGGTTTCGTCTTCAAAGAACTTTTCAAACCACACCGCTCTGGACTCACTGATCTCCTCCTCAGAAATTCTAAATGTCTCTTTTTCTTCAGGTCTTTCTTTATTTGCCAAGTGTCAATCTCTCTTGTGGGGCTACGACATGAAGTCACGTTGTTTCGTCCTCGCAGGTGTTCATGTCTCTGTGCTCTAATCTCCACTATTCGATCAAATTCTTTCACTGGGTAAAGCTGTAGTCCACTGAGAGCCAGAGAATCCATGGCAGTGCAGCAGAAAGGCTCAACAGATTTGAACCCTGATTCAGAACTGAAGGAAAGACAAGTCTGGTAAAACTGGTGAAAACAGGCAAACTGTTAGCATGATGGTACAGTGGTAGTAGCTTGATCTGAAATGACAGGAGAGTCTGGATGCATCAGGGCAAAAGCAGAGCAGACGAGAATGAATGATAAGCAGCTGACTGCAGACATGACAGGCAGCTCCCCTGACTGTTACATTCCCTCCAGCCTTCAATGACAATGTTTCAGGAAATAGGTTGTAGCTAATTATATCAACAAAATATACAGCGTGCAAACCTTTACCATTCAATGAAGTCTACAGAATTTCACAGTGAGTTAAAATACTCATCATTAAGCGTCTTGCAGGGGCAAAAAGTTGACTCAGTTCAATTCAGTGTCAGCTCTTGTAAAAATAGCACTGCATAACTTTTCGTAGCAGTTTTAGTAAATGTGATAGTAGATGTGGTTGCATTGTTGTAGAAAGTTCCTTTTAACACTGAGCGCCAGAATAATTACATACAAACTATAGGCCCTGAGATGTGTTGACGGACTGTGGAGGGAAAATGCACAAGATAATGCAAAGACAAAATGCTGCTTAATGCGCAGAATTAGTGGTAGAGCTTACCTGCAACGCCATCTCATTCAGTGGAGAAAAGTCTTTGCGAGGCGCAATAAAAGTTATTCATTTTCTCACTCCTCTGAAATAGTGTCCGGGGGTTTTGTCTGTGTTTCACATGTAGCTGTTTCTGTTGAGTATAACTTTACAGGAAGTGAAGAGAACCACCACGTCATATGTTCCTCTATCTCAGCAGCCATTCGCACCAAACTGATGCCATACACGGGTGGGCCCCAAGATTACACACAGACACAGCCAATTCCCCCTGTATGCAGTCTGGGATGAAACACACCACTCAGGAGAAAGAGCTGTGCAGCGTGTGTGTGTGGTTGCCTCGAGGAAATTAGACTTTTTTTTTTTTTTTTAATGACAGCAGTCTCAGTTTCCAATGAAATGTGTCGCTGACATAGATCTGATGCAGATGTAAAAGATTATACAACTGTATGAAGAACTTCATCAGCTGCTGGGGTTATGTATGCATTTGTGTGTAGGTTATGTGCTTTTTGTGTTAACCTGACTGAAGGGCTAACCTTATGTTTTACTTGGTGTCAGTTTTAATTAAAGTCCTAAGCATTTTTTCAATATTGTGTAACCCAAAAGAATTAATCTTCACATTATTATTAAATTCAAAGTCTCTCAGTACCTTAATTACAGCGATAAACCCCAAGTCAGTGTCAAAATACTAACAAATTGTATCTTTGCGTATAGCACCATCTCGTGGTCGCTTCTATTAACATCTCTAAAAAAAATAAAAATAAAATAAAAGCTCTACTCTCGCGATGTTTCATGGGGATTTCTCGTGTATCCGCCATCCTTGTGGTTCTTTGCAGAAGGGCACGAAAGGCCGAAGCAAGGGTGCCCGGTGTATCAAGAACTTGGCACTTCACTATTCAAACATGCTGTCCAGGCTCGTCATTGTCTCAGGTTTGCACTTATCTTACTTTTGGGATAATTTATGAAAGCATTTCTGGTACTATCAAACTGTCAAGCAGAAAGACAAAAGTTTAAATCGTATGTGGAGCTGAAGGGTAAAGTAAAGGCCGCACATTGAATGAGTGACATGCTAATGCTAGCAGTGGGTAGCTGGTGTAGCTAACTCGCCCTGTAACTGTAGTTAGTTTATTCGCCTTAAATTTGTGCCTGCAGTCATAATTGATGCCGTTGACCGTTAAGCATAATCTGTGCTGTCACAGACATAACCAACAGTGGGCACAATTAAGTGAAATGACGATAGCTAACGCTAACGTTAGCAAACTAATACGTCAGCTAGCGTTAGCGTTGCCTTTGCACGCCTGCAGCAAATGTCACCTCTTTGACAGCTAGCATTAGTCGTTTTTATGTGTTTTTTATTTGACTAGTTGGGGGAAACTTGACTGAAAAATGCAAGTCCACTGAAAGTGTGGTTATAATTTAATGTTTTCACAATTTGTTCCCATGAAGCTAGCTTAACTGTTGTTAGACAGTTAGTGTTTGTTGATATTAAACTCTCATTAGTTATGGCTTCATCCTTTATCCGTCTTTATGTTGACTATTGCCATGGTTCAGTTAAGTTATGTGCAGTTAAAAAAAAAGAAAATAAGAATTGCATTACTGACACTGGGCTAATACAGCAATGCAGCAGTTAATGCAACCGGAACGAAGGTTACGATGGTCAGCTTTAGTTGAAACATGGTAAAAGAGTGTTGATCAAAAAGGATTGCCAACATAATAAACATAACTGAACAAAAACAAGCATGAGTTGCAGCCTTTCATTTATGTCCTTGTTTGTTCTGCTTGCAGCCAGTGCCCTGAAAGGCAGTGGCCCCCTTGGAGCTGGGTGTGTATGCTATAAAATGGTTTTATTCAATGTTTTCCATGTTTACATTATACTGCGTTTTTGACAACAAAATAAATCCTATGAATGATGTCCCTGTCAAAGCTTTGAATAATGTTGTCTCCCACAGTCTGGTCCAGGCGTCTCGCTCTCTGCACACATCGTCCCAGAGTCTTGCCCCAGTGCCCCCTCTGCCAGAGAAGGGAGGCAAAGTCCGCCATGGCATCATCCCAGAAGAGCTTTTCCAGCTCCTGTACCCCAAAACTGGAGTCACAGGTTGGTGACAAGAACAAAGGCTTAACTTTGAAATGCTGAGTAAAAATTATGAATTCATATCTCTTCTCTCAAATAAAGCTAACGAACAGCAATTTTACCATTACTAGCTACCCTGCAAGTATTACAGTACTTGTTAAAGCTGGGGTATGCAACATTTGGAAATCAAGCTAACCGTAGTGGGATACTCCATAGGAAGCAACTCCACTTCACCCTCCCCTCCCTGTTTTTGCTCCGACTCTTGTTTTATTTATTTCGTTGTCGCTCATTCTTTTAAGTTCAATGATTCTAGATGAGATGAAACAGTTGCAGGGAAAGTTGCAGCTGAGTCAGCTGGTCTGGCTGAGTTCGACTCAAGCTGTCGGTAGAGGTGTTAGAGTGTAAGTCAAGTCACTTGCTTCAGCAGTCATTTAGCTTGTAGTGATGTCAACTGTTGCTAAGAAGCACAGCGTAGCGCAGCCAGTAGGAACACGTGCTCCCTGAAATGACTGTGATTGGCCGAAAGATACGCCTGTCGTCCGCTGCACCCCGACCATCGCCACAACGTGATTGACGAGGCGACCCTCCCCTCCCGGCCCCGCTCTCTGGCACAGTCTGACTCACAGACTCACACCACAGCTGCACTGTAGCAGTGACAGAACTGTTCATTGACCATTTTACAGGTTAACATGGTAAGAGAACTGTTCCGTAGGCATAAAACTCACTCCGTAATGTTAGTTGTTAAGATGAGCATGTTATAGTTACAAAACTCAGGGCAGTCACTTGTTTTCAGGCATCTTTCCTTCCTCTCTCATACACACATAACAAAGGACACACACACAGACACACGCTGAGGTAATAGCCATTAATATTAACGTTATTCTAGAAAATGTCACGTGATATTATCCTAATCTTCCTCTATATTTATTTCACAAAATACCAACACAATAACGTGATGATGTTAAGTTATTAGCCCACTAACATAGTTAACTCAGCTTTGGGTTTTTACACTAAGAGTGCTGTAGTTCCCTCCCAATACACGATAAAATAAGATAATCCTTTATTAGTCCCACAACTGAGAAGTTATGGTGTAACAGCAGCAGCAAAGTGCATGACAGAAAAGAAGTGGTGCACTAGTAATGTTCTTCCATGTGCCACTCTTTATTTGTACTCACCCACCGCAAAACTATCAGAAGATAACGTTCTGTCTTTCTTTTTACCGCTGCTCCTTCTTTTGTTCAGCCAGCGCTGCCTCTCTCTCTCTGCGCAGCACAGAGCAGAGCGCACACTGAATCAAACAGGATATGTTTTACAGTGTGCAGCAAAGTGGATGGCAGAAAAGAAGCTGTGTGCTAGTAAGGATATATCAGTAAATAATAAACACGGAATGAGCAGTACCAAGAATAGTGAAACATGAGAGAAAAAAAGAGCAATAGCAGCAACCCCAACCAGCAATTGTGTAAACTCCAGTTTTTTAAGTCCTTAATGATTTGGCATAACAACTTTATTTGTGTAGCACTCATTTAACAAAGAAGCATATATACAGTCACTAAAGGGTAAAATAGAGAACAATTAGAGTTCATAGAATAAGAAAACAAACAAAACGGTTAAATAAGTCATTAAACTATGTAAAACTTGCCTGAAAACTGACCATAATAATCTAACACAGTCATAGAAGTTTCACAGTTTAACGGGCTTCTCTCACTGGACTTTAATTTCTCTCTTTCCACAGCGGTGTGCTGCCCTCTAGTGCAGCTTCGTCAGCGTATTTCTTTATTTCTTTAATACATCTGAATTTAACTTGACTTTGAAGTTCAGTGAAAGGCTTGCACAGGAAAAAAAAACCAATCATTTTTCAGGTATAGATTTTTACCCTAAATGTTCATGCTATCATGTCCCCTGTACATGATGACAGCTCTGCCTCAATCAGTGGAGAAGACTTAATTTCTCCTCAGTTCAAGCGATATTTCCCCACAAAAACTATTTTTTGTGTATTAATTGCTCACCGTTAAATGTCTTAAAGATTTTTTTTTTCCTTTCAGCGTTATTCCACGTTGATGTATTTTTTCCAAAAATGCAAGCCACTCACTTTAGCTGCTTTTGCTGGTAGTCAAAGGAGATACAGTTTAAAAACTTAAAAATCATCTTAAAATGTCCACCCAAAAAATCTCAAAAGCTTTTTGTGGTATAATCCAAGTCATTTTTTTTATTGTGTCATAAACTCAGTGCTTCCAAAACACTTTCACTTCGGAGTAAAAGCTGCTGAAATCCAATATACTGGGTACAAGGCTCCCTGTAGTGTGCCGGCCAAGCGCATGCATTAGACGTTCTTGAGTGTAAAGAACAACAAAATAACAGTGTTTGGAAATTTTTAGCACACGACACGATAAAGAAGACTTGGATTATACCACATGAAGTTTTTGAGATTTGATTTGGCTCACATTTTTAAAACATCCTTGTACCGTGGAATAATGCTGAAAGGAAAAAAAAATCTTCAATTCAACACATCTAAGGGTGAGTAATTGATACACACAAAAAAACATTTTGTGGTGAAATATCACTTTCAGATAAATGCCCAACCCTGACCTGGACTGCCAGCTGACCCATTTACACAAACGCTGGCTCGCCTCTGATGCAGCTCTGATACTATCTTTTATACAGGTGGCGAGGCGGGAAAGATCCTCACAGAATCTGCTTTGAAAAGGCTGTGTAGATGGTGCTAATGAGAAACTTCTATGTTTCTGTTTCTCTGTAGGACCCTACATGCTGGGCACTGGCCTCCTGCTCTACATGCTCTCTAAGGAAATCTACGTCATCAACCACGAGACCTTTGCTGCCGCCTCCATAGGCGCCGTCATCATCTATGGTGTCAAGAAATTCGGTCCAGGTGTTGCAGCTTTTGCTGACAAACTGAACGAGGTAGGCAGGCAACCTTTTGTATTTGTGTTTTCATGTCTTTTTAATAAGATGTGTAAAAATTTGATTAGCTCATGTGGGCACTGTACTTTTGCTATCGTTGTGATTTCCTTATCAGTAACTTCTCGATATTGTGTTGTTGAAAACTACAGATTCATGACTTTTAATGAAGCTGCAGCTTTCAGTTAAAGATCTTTGGTCTTCTGTTTTGTGCACAACCTTTGGGAACACCCTTTTGAGCCTTCTCTGTGTCTGTGCGTGTGTGTGTTTGTGTGTGTTTGCAGGACAAAGTGGCCAAGGCTCAGGAAGTAAAGGACCTCGCCATGGCCAGCCTGGCTCAGGCTATTGAGGATGAGAAGAAGGAACAGTGGAGAGCAGAGGGAAGAGCAATGCTCTTTGACGCTAAGAGGGTAAGCAGCGTTTTCATTTTTCGATATGTTCACTGCTCATAATGTACAGCTTCTTATTTAAACAACAACCTGTATTGATTGCTGGTAACATGACAAGTTGCAACAGCATCACAGAGTGGCCAAAGAACTAGGGATGCCA
>JAQFJB010000002.1:8796067-8807437 GCA_029874875.1 Naso minor | reverse complement strand
GGCCGAAAATACCCCATGACAGTCTGAATACAGACCCAAGCCTGAATACAGAGCATGCAGAGCTATACTCACTGTACAGAGCATAGTGTTTTTTCAGACCACCTGAATTACAATACACTGAATGGTTATCATTGAGTTTTAGCACAATGACAACAAAGATAAACTGCCATATCCCAGCTTCAATATAGTTCATCATTAACACAACTATTACTGCTGATTCTGGACACAGCCAGACTGTAAAATATGCATCTGACAGCTGGTGGCTGAAAATTCTAAGAGCTGACTGATGCATTATTCCAGCCGGTCATCACGATATAGGCTGTGGATCCGTGGAAGGAAACTCGTGTGATTACATAAACACCGACAGTTTTTTAAGCATACAGTATAGATGTTGCTCTATTCACACAGATGAAATGTTAGCTATTTATCCTGTCTTATGTCTTAGATTTCCAAGTGCTTCTCTTAATTTGTTATTGAACAAACATAACTACAATTAATCCTTTGGATACAATAAGTTTCTCAGGCAAAATTTATTCACTGCAATTAATCCAATAGTTATCAAGCTAAATAACTCTAGCTTAAAGCCTGACTATTGCGCCTGCAACAGTCATATATATGTATACGTCAGTGTGCTGACCTGTAGAGTGTTACGCTAGTAGAGTCCGATCTCCCTGAGGTTGATCTTGATGATGACGTCGGTGACGGCATCGAACACAAACTGCACATTCTTGGTGTCTGTGGCACAAGTGAAGTGGGTGTAGATCTCCTTGGTGTCCTTGCGTTTATTTAAGTCTTCAAACTTGCACTGGATAAAAGCTGCAGCTTCCTCGTATGAGTTCCCACCTACAGTAAAAAAAAAAAACAGATCATTTATAAAAAGGAGCTGGTTAAAACTTGCATATAACAGTGCTGTAAGATCTCTGTAAATGCCTTCAACTCTTCTCATTTTCTCATTTTGTGTAGAAACACCTTTGCTGACGCTTACTCCCTAGAAGTTGAAAATGGTGAACCACGACAGGATCCCTTGTGATGCAGATCTTTTAACAGAACTGTCTCTCTAGGACTCAGTCATGGACACTAAAATAAAATGGCTTGAGTTCATAAAATGACAAGCAGATTTAAAAAAAAAAAAATAGAAGAAGTTGAAATGCTGGAATGTTTGGCTGATGTGCAGAAAAACACTTCAGTTCACATGTAATGAAGCAGCGCAGCAGAAAAACACAGAGGCTTTGTCTGATTGGTAGAAATGACACTAGCTTAAACATGCACATTACTAAGAGCCATTATATAAATAAGGATTATACAACACACTTGTACACTGCAACCTTAAAAATGATGATGTAAAACTAAAATAAATCATGAACATAATCAAACATTTCCAGGAAGTCAATGCTGAGGACCAGCAGATAGATAAATGTTTCCTCAGATGGCTAAGATTACACGCAATCTGACAACATTACCGGCTCTATTTTCATGAATCTGGGCACAGTGCAGACTCGGGTCTAAACTCCGGGCACAGGCAGCGCAAGAGGGTGTGGTATTCTTTTTTGAGATTTGGTGAACATAAAGGAAGGTACATGTGCAGCGCAGTCTGGTGCAGTGGTAGTGTAACTGTCCAAGAGACAGTTTTGTTGAGATAATTTTTGTGTATGCTTCAGTTGAAAACTCATAAGCATTTCATTTCATAAAGTTATTTAAAAAGTGATTTAAAATGTAATAGTTTATGGTTAAAAAGGTTAAACGCGTAGATTAAGTATGCCTAAAAAAGGCACTTAAAAGTGCTTGGTTGAAATATATTGCCTTATATGTAAAGTTTGATTTGATGCTGAATGTAATAGGACCGAAGTCAAGGTGATGGCACGCTGGGAGATACTCCGATGCTGTGTGGTGATGTCATGGATCAGTAGCATTATGGGTCAGAACCAACATGGCTGCAGAGGAAGAGCACACTAATTTAGAGAAACGTTAATCTACACATAGTCCTAGAAGCACACATAGTAATTATGTTTTATTTGTTTTCTATTTCTGTATATTGTTAATATACTTTAATTTCATGGACCTTGGTGATACGTATTTGGACATTTGATTTTATTCAGCACGTTTCTGTCGTGCACACACATTTGGACTGCTTAACAATGGACACTAACTTGAGAGACTTTAACAAGGAAGTCTTATGTTTTTGTAATTTCATGTTTTATTTTGCTTTAGTTTTCGCGGTGTCAACTGGAGGACAAGAGTACAGTATAAATTAAAACTTCAAAAGATATCTGTATGAAGCGTGGTCATTTACATTGGACCGGTGTAGCTACAGGTAGAGTAGGAGGAATAGACAATTAGAACGTGTGTCACAGAGGATTTCAGTCATGGCCAATTAAATCAATTCCTCTCATTCCCTTTAAGACCACTGTGATGCACCATATTATCAATTTGGGCTAAAGAAGGAGCAGACCAGTGCCAGCCAAACTTTACACAGGAGAAAACTGACGTACTTCTCAGGGAGGTTCAGGTTTATAATCGCAATAAATTTATAACAACACTGATGAAGAGCAATGTGCTTTTAACATTACTGATGTTGTAGTGTTAATAAATTAATTGCATCAGGAACTTTGAGTGTGCATATTTACTTGTATTTATATTATATATATATATATATATATAAATTTACTTATTTCAATGATTGATTAAACAGCCTAAACTGTAAAGCATAAATGATGGCAGTGTCACATACCGTCACTTTGGACAGCTGGGTAGAGTACTTAGCTCGAAGGTTTTGGAATTGTTACCCTTTGTGTAATGTACTTGTACTAAAATGTAATGTACTAAAAAAGCCACTTGCGCCGTATCAAATTACCAGTACACCTGGACCTGAGCTTAGACCAGCTTTTTGCCAATATAAAAATAGAACCCTAAATCTTTAATAAACTGCTGATGCACAGGCTCCTCTCACCTGTGTATTCAGGGTAGCAGATAGTGAGCGGACTCCTGGTGATTTTCTCTTCAAACAAGTCCTTCTTATTGAGGAAGAGGATGATGGAGGTGAGCGTGAACCACTTGTTGTTGCAGATGGAGTCGAAAAGCTTCATGCTCTCGTGCATCCGGTTCTGAGGAAAGAGCAGAAGACAGTTTGACACTTTGCAGCAGGAAAAGCACAGGTGTCAATAATGAATTTATAATGATTGAATTGTATTTGCTGCTTTGGTTTCAGCATGCCTCAGTTTGCTCCAAAACCTGACCTGCACGGTGAAGCTTAGTGTCGATTGTGCGTGGACTGTAGTCCATTTGAATTTAGACATTTGTTCAGGTTGGCATGTTGCTCATGCCGACCTATGCCAAATGGTCTGCCTGGCACGTAAGTGAAACACCACAATAGCTCTGTAAATCATACAGACTAAAAAAATATATTCTACAGGCTTATAATGACTGAATCCAAATGTAAATTATTCTCTCTGCCAGCAGTTACAAGCTATAAGAGCTGGCTCTTTATCACACTGGGACATTTGAATATAACTTAGCCATCGTTAATATTACTTGTATCCAGGTCCAAGTCAAAAGTTCTGCTTTGAAAATCTTTATATTTTTCAAGGGAAAACGTAAATTCCAGTATCATCCGTCACTCACCATCTCCTCATCCTCAGCCAAGACGAGGTCGTAGTCACTGAGAGCTACACAGAAAATGATACTTGTGACTCCCTCAAAACAATGGATCCACTTCTTCCTTTCTGAACGCTGACCCCCGACATCAAACATCCTGCAGACAGACACGGACACAGACACACACACACACACACACAGAGTGATGGCATTATAAAGTGTACACTGAATGCACTCATTTTAATGTCTTTTGAATTTTTGTGTTTTATCAGAGTAAGTGTGCTCATAAACCCAGGGCAACACACACACACACACATACATAAATGTTTATGTTTGCTGCCTCTGTCTCCACCTGAGGCCCAAACTGAATCTATACTGAGCCGTTTAACTGACACAAAAACCAAATGAAAGAAGGCTGCATGTTGTGACACCCATTCAGTGATTAAACATTCCCAAATCCTGAGCATTTTTTAAGGGACAACAAAGGCGGGCCAGGGGGGCCATTACAGTTATTGTTTTGCCAATATTTATAAGCAAGGAGCTAGACAAAATGACGTAAAAGGACTGAAGCCATGTAATTACATTTACTCCTACAAAGCTGGGTCATATTAGGCTGAATGCCAGGCAGTAGTGTTTGTCGGTTTTAAAAAAGGTTTTAAAATCAACACCAAAGCAACTGACAAATGTTAGGTCCAAAACAAGCAGGTGCATCTGCTAAAAAATACCGCAGAATTATTTAATATGAAGAAGGGAGCATTAAGAAATTAACAATTACAAGCTGGAGATTAACTAACACTTATATGGATATTAAACACACTGTGAAGAAAGTAGAAATGTTGCACATGCAGCTTAATATGACCCACCTCCGTACATGTTTTTGCAATCAAGATTTAGTTACTTCAAAGTCATTTTACTGTTTATTTTACTGCAATTATCATTATCAGTTTATGTGTTTCAAACAAAATGTAAAAAAGAATGAAGGAAACATCCTCCGCACTCATCAAAGAAAAAATATTTGTGTTATGTCGCTGGCTCAAAGCTTTTTTTTCCTGATCCTTGTCCTCTTACAACCCTTCATTGTAATTTGCATAGGAAGAGGAAACTGCAGTATTGAGAACAAACCAACACTTAACACTGGATGAAGACCAAATATAGGAGCATCATTTTGTCTGAAGGACAGGAAATATTCAGTGTGTCCTACTGTAGTGATAATCTCACACATCTTATTTAGGGGCCAGACCCCTCAGGATGGAAAACACTGTTTAGTCTTATTATGAGGACACCAAAACAGTGGACCAGTTAAAAGAACAACATACAAAATCAGTCAACCTGATGCCTGCGTGGGCAGATAAAGTGCAGCTTTACTAACTTGAAGTAGAGATCTTTGAAGGTGAAGTGAGTCTCCACGATGCCAGTGGTCTTCACACGTGTACGCAGCACATCCTGCTGAGTCGGCACGTAGTTTGGCTCGCTGATCCTGTCCAAATCATTCAGGTAACTGTAAGACAGACAATGTGCGTATAAAAAGATGATGGCAGTGCTGATGCATCATGGTAGAATTTAAATTTATAGTACAGGCAGCTCTTAATATGTCTTTGACAAAAACAGATGTGCGAACAACGCCACTGTGATGTTCCCCTTTTTTAACCATATTATGAAATTAGGCTATCCAGGGGCTTTCCAGACTTACACTACATAAAAAAGACAATAAAATGCAAGGTAACAAACTGTTTTTTGGTGAAGTGGAGGGGCTTGCTCCGCAGACAGACAGCAGAGGACTCCACAGAATGATACTAAATATGGGCTCATATTTTGGTGCATGATAAACACTGGCTCCTTGTGGGTTGAGTAAAAACAGACTAACTCCACTGGTTCCTCTTGTCTCGTCATGTGGATAAAGTGCACCAAGAGCCATGACAGCTCAGCTGTTTTCAAAACAAAGAATATGTCCTTCACACCGAGCTGCTTTCTTTCAGGGCAAGTGTGATGTAAATGCTGCACAAACAGACAACTCCAAGCTTTATCCATGTCTGATTGCTCATGTACAACTCAGCTATGAACGGCGTTGTTTGCATTTTTTACTGATCTTCATCAGCTGTAATCAGTGGTTGGCTAACACAATAAACTGAAACCATTTGGACAAATAAAGTAATATCTAAACTGCTGTAAGTTAAGAGACATTTTCCATTTGTCAGTTTGTCCTCCATGTTTCGCCTTTACAGGAATGCAATCGACTGTGCAACAAGTTTGCACAAGACCGCAAAGAACAAGACACATCTTGCCTCCTGCTTTGTTCCAGTGAAAATGTTGCAGACATGAGGGAGGACAACTACTTACAGTTCTTGTAATGAGGAAATAGAGATGGAAAAAAAAGTCCTATTTAAAAGCCAGACCTTGAAGATGAATGATGCAATTTCAAACTTCTCCATAATTTGTCACCACAGTGTCACTTCCTTTGGGATTTTTCAGGAAGTGTTATTAATAAATAGGAGTATTATCAAGAAAATAGCTCTTGATTTACTGGAAGTAAAAATCTGAGACCAGATCAGGCTGCAGCTAAAGACTATATTACTGATTAATATGCAGATTATTTTGTTGACCAAGTGTTTGGTCATATCCGGTCATAAGAAAATTCAGAAAATAATGTCTTTGAAAACACAACGATTCTTATTTTCATGTTAAACGAATGAAAACATAATAATGAACATTATTCTCCTTTTCTTTGATTTTCTGCAATAGATCCCTCTAATCTTACACACTGGACCTTTCAGACTGCTGTCATCTGTACACTGACTCATTCAGTAGGTTTGAAGTCAGTACTTAGTAAGTCTGTGGGTATCTGTACGTGGAGATGTGAGTCCTCACTATGCAGCAGAGTCGTTGAGCTGATACTCTCGTGATCGATCGAAGCATGTCTGAACCCCGTCATCGCTCCACAGCCTCCGAATCACAGCCGTCAGCTCTGCCGACATCACCCCTTCCTCTGCTGAGCTCGCCAGGGCAAACAGCTGACGAGCATCATCCTGTCAGTAAAGTCATAATAATTGCAGTTATTGTGGACTTAGTCCTGTAAAGATTAATAAAGACCTGACTAATGCAGACTGAATGTGGAACTCACCGCTCTTGCAGCATCCCCAAACTCTATCTTTAAGCGGCCCATTGCCCTGATGATGGCCATGATGGACTGGATGGTGTTGCTGTACACCACCACTTTGTACTGCTTGCACTCCTCTTCTGAGTATCCATCTTCATGAATGATTCTGACATGGAAACAAAATCCAAACATGCTTTTAGAGACCAGATAAATTTTTCACAGTTTAGTGTGAACAATTTCATTGGCAAATACGAGACAAATTACAGATTTGACAATTTTTCATGCGACACAGTCATTAGTGCTGGAGTTTTAGCTTCAGTGAGCATGCAGCATGGCTAATGTGGGAACTGGGTAAGTCTATTCAGGTCCTGCCAGGCTGCGACCGGCCTCTGAGGCCATTGTTTAGCACATTATGCAGAAGGGTGCTTCCTCCTCCGCCTGAGTGGAGTGAAATGAGGCTCCTGCTCTGCTTCCACAGTATCTCCACAAAGATAAATCTTGTTTGTAGTCACAGCTCTTCCCACACTATTAACCTCTGACAACAAACTGAGAGTGGGAGTGAGGGAGTGGGACTGTCTTTTATTAAACTAATGCAAAAAAGAGTCACATTTATTAATGGATGTAGGAGTTTAATACATCATGTGCGACAGCGTCAACAGAATTGAGCGAGCTGCAACTTACTTCATCTGCTTTACTATTGTGCTTTTCCCAGATTCCCCAGCACCTGAAAAAGAGCGACAGTAGTTATGGGGCAGCTGCAAAAAGACCTCACCATAATATCTCAGTTATATAAGTTTCAAATGATCAAACTAGCTTTTCATACTGGCTAAACTTAATCTGATATCAGTTAATCACACATTATACAGTGCATCATGCTTGTGTCAAAACACCGAAGAAGAAGGAGTCTTGTGATGAGTTTTAATGGCAGACACTTATGTGGAGCCTGAGGGAGAGCATACAGTCATGGAAAACTTCTTTGTATTCTGCATTGATAAACTACCCAAAGTATCCGTCAGTGCTCAGGGTGTACGAGTGCATTAATGTTTCCTTGAAAACAAAGTTATTTATCATTGGCCGCAGGCAGTGCAGATACCAGTTTCATATGGAGGAATCTGTTTCTATCTGCACCATCTAAAATGTCTGTACGACAGCCTGGAGCTTAAGAGGAGCAGCAGGACAGAGAGGATCATGGGAAATAGCAAGTAGTGTGATGAGCTGGGGTGCCTTTCTAGGAAATGGGGCTTCTGCAGGGCTTTCAGTCTTTAATAAGTGATGAACTGATGAGTGGATTATGAAGTGGTTGGTGACGATACATGCCATCATGATAAAAATGAGTGGAAAAGGGATTTCACATGAGGAACCTTTACAGTATTTCTACAACAATCATCCAAACAGGAAACAGTTGTCACGCTTCTGGCTAAGCCAGTGTTTTTCCACTACAGAGACCATCCCAGATATCATGCTGCTCTGGGCATAAGAGCAGAGGGGCCATAAAAACACCACATATGATTCAACGAGTCTGTCTGTAATACGAAGCGCCACAAACAACAAACACCAGCTCGTTCTCTAAGCCATACTCAGCTGTACAGTAAAACGGAGTCTGCTCTATTATCATGTTTGATATTTAACCGTAACAGACAAATGGCTATTGCTTAAAAACAAACAAACAAAAAAACCCTTTTGTCCTATTAATCTCTCATTTTCCTTTAACAGAATCAAAGGAACCGGATTATGTTTAATGAAAATGGCCCTGATCAAATCAGTCTCTCATTAGGAAATAGTAGTCTCTTGTTTTTCGAGGAGTGTCTCAGAAATGGTTAACATTATTCTAGCTCTTTTGCGAAGGACTAGGAGAGGATTAATCGGAACTTTAAGTTAGAGTTAATGAATATTTGTAATTTTTGTCAAAAATAATGATTTACATAAAACTTGCCAGCTAACAGTCTGCTGATGGACCAATCAGTTAATCAGTTTCAGCTCTGCGTTATTTTTGCATTATTCAAGCCTATCTCCACAGCCCTGTATCAGCCCTGGAGAAAGCTCTGGCTGCAAAAATGATCATGCTGCCACAAGGGAAAAAAATGTTCTGGCTTGTTTGTATTTTTAAATCAATCACAATCACTTTGGGCAGCATTTTACCAAGATGCAGTAACGGTGCCCTTTTGAAATAGTAACATGCAGACAGTGAAAGAGAAGGAGAATGACAGCTGAAGTGACAGGCACAGATGACAGCCTACATCCGGTGAGTCAGACTGGCTCTACGTGGATATACAACAAAAGCTGAATATTGTAACCCAAGATTCTACCCAGTTAATTCTATTTAAGTTGCTCACAAAGTGCAAACACAACAGACGTTGTTGCTGGATTTCATCTACATTGCATTGTCTGCCTCTACACTGACTTCACAGAGATGAAGCTCTGTGGCAGTTCTATGAATATGAAAGGAATAGTCCAAAATTTAAATATGCTTCTTCATTTTCTTGGCAAATTACATAAAAAAATCAAACCCAGTGTTCAGTTGGAAGCTGCAGTCAGCAGGTTCTTAGCCTAGCTTAGCACAAAGGCTGGAAAAAAGGGGAGACAGCGAGTTACACTCAGTCCAAAGACAACAAAACGTGACACCCTGCATCTCTAAATTTCACTAATTAACATGTTATATCTTGTTTGATTAATCAGTACAAAGTGCAAAGTAAATATGGTGCAGACATAAGGCAGTCACTATGCAAAGATTGTCCAGCACATGACAATCTGTAAAACCTCAAACTGCCTTTATGCTAAGATAAGCTAACTGTCATCAAGTTTCAGTTTTTTATTTACCATGCAGAGAAGTCATCAGTTTTCTTTCAGTTAAAGTAACTGAAAGAAAACTTCTCAAAATGTCATGAAAACTAGACTTCCTGCTGTAAAAATGTATAACCCCATTTGTCATGTGAGGTGTCCTGTCAATACTTAATAATGTCTGCAGAGAAAAACACTGTGCTGCAGTACCTGAATTGGCCTCTGGGAGAGATTGGTAGCATGATTGATTTGCTGTGCCCTGTCTAGCCCCCCAAAAGATCAATGGATTCACAACCAAATCAGTGATGAGATGTGAACACAGGTTCCTCTGTTGATGAGCCCGTGCTTTGTCCCTAGTTGACTCAGTTTAGAATCAGCAATTTTTCATAGCTGGAATCTAATTAAGAAAGAATGAAAACATGTGGGCACATGAAACATAAATGTCAAACTACTCCAACCAGTGAGAAACATTACCCATAAACATCTCGGATGAGTTTATACTGGCAGAAGGGCCGCCTTTTACTTGATGTAACAGCAGTAATTATCAGCACCCACAGAGTGAGCAAAGTTTCAGGCACTGGAATTCAAAATATGGATAACTGTCTTTTTTAAAGCAGCCAAAAAACAAGTCTAAATGTATGAACAGTTTCAAACAAGGTTAAATTTTGTTTTAATATTGTTTTTCCCCTAGAAGGTTATGAATCCTTAACGGCTGACTTTGGTTAAGGAGGCTCACAGTGGCGTAATATATTCAGACGGCCGGCCAACGGGGAAAAAAATCCATGAATTCTTTGGTTAAGCTGTCTGCCGCAAAATAGATTTACACCTGCTCCCACTGTGAGGTTAGACTACAAACTTTGTAGATCCCTTTCCTCTGTCCTGTCAGTCCCCAATTCTTTCATTCCTGGCATTTTTGGCTGATAATCAAGCATGTCTTCCTGCCAGTTCACAAACCAACTTTATCCAGGCATTCACAGATTGCCATAACCCATGCAGGAGAGCCAGGCCTCATTAAACAAGAATCTTAAAAGCAGATTTTTTTATGAATCACTGTTCATGGTTAAACAGGAGACCAGTTTCACTGGGTGTGTTGGCTCTCAAGCTTTTAGGTTTTGTACAAAGAAAAGCAGCCAAACTCCTTGTTTCACCCCTATAACTGCTGTTCCACCACAGACAGGGAGTGGAGGGCACTGCCTGGAAAAATCGCTCCCTCCTCAACTCTGTGGTCACAGCTTGAAAATGAATGTTTCCATTCAATGTGATTTTAGCACGGCATTGTGATGCTGCACCACCAAATGCATCGGACTGAAGCTAATCCACACAGATCAGTTAGCTGCTGGTCCGTATCCTGACTTAACTGATCCAACAACCACATCTATGTGACCTCATGAGAAATCCGGTTCAGGTTTTACTTCTGTCTTTTTGCTTATGGCTCGAATTCCCGAAATAGACTGTTTTCAGCACAACACACCAGCGCAATCGGGCTGTAATCTATCAACAGGACAATGGAAACAGTTTGATAAAAATCACCTCAAAGTTGTGGGTGCACATGGCTCTGAAATGGCAGGAAGTTTGTTCGGCTGGTTTTGTTCTTGCCATATCTTTTAGATGAAGGTGCAAGAAAAATCAGTGCAAACATTAAGGACAATCTCCTGTTGTGAAAGCTGCCTTTCATTGTGAAAATAATGCCACTCTCAGGACTGGATCCAGGACACAAACAGTAAGGAGAAAAGCAGGAAGCGGTTTCAGAACAATAAACTGCGGCCATGTCTGTAGCTTTGCACACATGTATGTGGACATGCTACAGTTGGTGAGAACTACTGAAACATACAGTAAATCCGTAAGAGGAATTTCTTTGGAATATTTTTTAAAAATAATTTACAACATGGCACTTCATCATTCAAAAA
>JAQFJB010000002.1:8756243-8766846 GCA_029874875.1 Naso minor | reverse complement strand
CTTTTACATTTGATACTTTAAAAGACGTGGAAAATATGAGAAAAAATACATCTGCAGAGTTTGTGGAAAGATGCAAAATGAAAGCACTGTCCCGTGGTACCATGTGGTATCTCTTTGTTGTCAAGGATCAAGCTTCTCTGTGTGGATGATTTGAAGTTGACTATAAGACGTGTTAAGGCAGCTGTGAGGGACTTTCATGTTTTGTTTATCATGGCAGCCCCTTGGTACAAGAGTCGTATGGGCACAACTGCCTCTTGTCCTAAAGATCTAGATCTGACAAGTGCGAGGAAAAATGGGGTTATGCGTTTTGAATTAAGCTTTTCTTTTTCAAAAAACACTTGTTTTCAGATGCACAGAAATTAGGTGATGTACTGTGTTTGTATTTGTGTCTATGGAAGATTAATAACTGCTCTATGACAGTAGTGAAACAAAGTAAACCTTGTTTTAGTAACCTAGGTCACATAATAATGTATTATAATATACAAGACAATAAAAAACATAGAAAATAAATACAAATAAAAAACACTCAAAACATGTGAATGTGATTTTTAAAATATTTTGGAATGGGAGGAAATTAATTTGTAATATTTTGTTTTCTGGGAGTTGGGCCTTAAGTCCCGCTGAAAGATTTTGCCCCACCATGTTAACTATTGTTTTGATTCACAGCCCTGAGCTGAATGAATAATGGCTCTCAGTATGCATCAGATGTAATGACACAACCAGACACTTGAATTAGAAAAGCCAGAGGACATCGAGTTCAACTCTTTCTCACTCTGCCACCCTCCCTTCTCCTCCCATCAACAATCTCCCCTTTCAGCCCCTAAGTGCCTCCTTTCCTTTCCTGGTTCATCAGGGCCAAGAAAATGGCATCCTCTGTGCCTGCCCAAGATCCGACCACTTGCATTTCTGGTTTTGAAGATGTTTCATCAGCATTGCATGTGATAATGTGGAATATTTATGCTTAAGGCTCCTCAATCTCTTCTGGATAATGGCTCCAGAGGTGCAGTCACTCAGCCTCTCAATTACACTTCCTTCCTGTATCATATTGCACTTTCCTGATCTTAATGTAATGTTTCCACATTTAGCTCACTGAAGTTTTGGGGGAAAATGCATTCATACAAACACTTTGCTTTTGCAGCTGTGCGCTCACAGTTCAAAGCTGTGTTACCATGCAATATTTGACAGTTATAGTAGCTGTCTTGTTGCTAAAATGAAGGAAAATGTCTGTCTCAACATTGTGCCACTACTGTTATAAAAAGACATTCAGTACTGTGCCCTGTTACTTCCATGCATGCTCTCCTCTCAGCCTCATTACAGCACTCCACACCAAAACGCAGATGCAATTTTCATTCCCCCCCTGGAGCACAATCATTGCCGTTTGACTGGAGAGCTGTTGAGAAGTCCTCTCCATTGAGGCTCGATGTGCCACTAGTGGACACGGACACAGCTACCGAGAACTGAAAAGTGAGGAGTAAAAAAAGAAGCCCAGTGCTCAGCAAACAAGCCCTGCAGGTCAGCGTTTTAACCTGTCCACTCTGGTTTGATGGGCTCTTAGCAAGGATAACGAGAGGGACTCAGGGATGCACACAGTCACAGCCATTTGCAAGGGACAGTACATTTGCACGGCCAAGTAATGGACTGTGTGTTGGCTGCTGCAGTCTTGTCTGCTGCTCTTCTAAAAGAAGACACGTGTACTCATATTTTAACTAACGTTAGGTAAGTCACGCTGTGTAGGCATTTGCAAATCTGCAAACTGGACAGTCATAATCCAGCAACATTTCAGTCAAATATGCACTGTAAGGTTTCTACATAGTCTCTACTTGGATGTGGGACATTTGGACAATGACAGAAACACAGTAATTAAGGGTTTTAGGACTCCTGAACAATAACAATCTGATTGGTGTTGGAATGATCAAGTATGTCTGGATGGTACAAAGTCTGAATTAATATGGCAATATGGCACTATTAAAGCCCCTCAGGGGAACTTTCATTTTGTGTTGATTGTAGCAGTGCATGTGGACAAAAGTGGCACTGCTAACTGTCGTAAATATATTGTCTAGCACGAGCATTTATTTTGGGAGGAAGCAAAAGAAACACGTCACTTATTTGCACAATACCATTTTCAGCCATAAACACAAAATATTGAAATTATCTAAAGAAAAATATCCTCCTGCTACCAAGCACAGTTAATAAAAAAGAGAACAACTGATAGATCATGCTCATAATGAGCAAATTGGCTCTTCCGGTCTGTGTGCTTTAAAGCGTTTCGTAGTGTTTCAGTGGGGTGAACGGACCATAAAACGGATTGTAAAAGGCAGGATCATGATCTCCAGACACCAGTGTGAGGCATCAGTATTAAATTTAGACTGTTTCATAACCAGTTCAAAGTTCCTAGTAGGGACTTAAACTTTATGTCACAATGAAGTTCTAGACGAGGAAGGTCTCATAATTGAACTGTATAATAATTGTGCAACATATGTTAGCCAAAGCAAAGCAAGAGTTTTACCTGCTCCTAAACAAGAGTACAGAGGCCACATGGTGGGGAGAGGATGTTTCAGCCTGCCATGGACTGCTGTTAAACCTTCATCTTAGTGACAGTCACCATATGGATAGTTGAATTATTCACAATGGGATATCCAGCCCAAAGGGGGGATATGCAGGATAATTTATCAAAGGTTAGGTCAGTCATGCTGAATAAGCGTATGCAAGTCAGCAGTTTATCAGTCAAATAAGTTGTGAAAAGTGTCTTCGTAGTTCACATGTAATAAAAGCCCATTCTCCGCAGCTTCTACGTCTGCGACATAGAGAGCCTCCCCTCCTTCTCCTTTCTGGCTTGGTATGGTGGTCTGTCAGAGGAAAACGAGGCCAAACTGCAGAGGGTAGTTACCATGGGTTCTAAGATTTGTGGGCAGCAGTACTCGGCTCTCCAGCAGCGCTACAATCAGGGAACTCTGAAGAAAGCTGGAAAGATCGTGAGGGACTCAACACGCAACCTCAACACCTGCTCACAGATCCTCCCCTCTGGCAGGAGACATGCTGCGCTAGCACTCACGACAAACAGGGGCAGAGCGAGCTTCGTCCCCTCTGCTATCAGACTTTTGAACACACACAATCTCCCTGGAGATTTCCTTGCCCCCTTCATATGAAGAAACTGGACACATTGCGATTGCCCCTCCCAAACCCCACCCACACAAGCACACACACATGCACACACCTACACACTAGCACACATAACTTCGTTGGAATCGTGTTTTAGTCTTATACAATGAAATTTATATGTATTTATGTGATGTTATTTATTATTTATTGTGGAATTTTGTATATTGTGCTGACCTGAGCAAGATGATCGTCCCACGTGGACAACAAAGGACATCTAATCTAAAGCCAATACTTTACTTAGAGGTGACCTTTGGACATCATTATGTACTACCTCCATAAAATTTATGAGAATTCGTGACTTATAGATGGAAAATCCCTCCGGTTGGAGAGGTGAGGGGTGGTGCTTTAATTCAGGCCACACAAGTCTGCATAAAAGGAGATCAGTAAAGAAATAAATGAAAGGGTTTGATTCAGTTTCAGTGCCTGTGTTCATGAACCAGCCTCAGTTAACTGTATTTTGTCGCCTTTTACAGTAAATCTGTGACATTACACCAGAGTCTTCAGTCTCCTTGTCTTTCTTTGTTAAATTTGTAAAGATAAATGTTGTAGAAGTTCTGAAGATCTGGTCCATCTGACGAGTCTTTTCTGTGATACACACTGAGTCAAAAGCAGAACACGAGGAGGAAGCACAGCAGCACACAGGGTGCTGAATACAGGATGTACTGTGGGCTAAAAACTGCTGCTGTAATTTCTAACCAGCGGCATATAAAACCCTCGCACAAGCCATATTCAAATTCTTTTTCTGACACATGGAGCCAAACATTTTCAAGGCAGTGAGTCACCGACTATTTAGAGTTTTTTCCTGCCTTCTCCAGGGGACCTCGTCTTACTGGCCAAGCGCAGGGGCACGGCTCTCAATGCAGAGACAGAGGATTATTGTTGTTTTCTCACATAGTTAATTAGAAGCGAATCATCTGTCTCCTTTGGGAACAGCGTGCATCGACTCCTCTATCTTTGCCCTGAGGAAGTGATTAACAGGTATTAAACACAGAAAGGGAAATGCTTGTCCTCCGATATCTCTTTCTCACTCATTCGCTGTCTATTTAGAAAATCAACAAAATATCCCTTAGGTCTTTTGTTTTGTCTGTTTTTATGGTGCACTTGAATGAGTTAAAATTTTCCAAGATACAGCTTTAAAAATATCTGTAATGGCTCTTTGGTTTGGCAGTTTCACCTGACAGAGGTAATTATGCCCAGTTATTACAGCAAAGCTTGTAACTGCATTAGTGACAGCTTTAATTAGTGAGTGAAAACAATGTGTGCCCTGCCTCCTGATTGCAGCCATTGTTAATGTTCACAGTGCCTCAGCACAGGCTGACATCTGCAGCCCTCTCTCCATGATTTAGAGTAGTGGTCTCCACTGCCAAAAGCGCACATGGCTGAAGCACGGCCTGTTGCTAAGCAATGGGAGAAGAAGACGTGCCAAGATTACAAACAGCTTTGCTTTTATTGAAGCATGTGCTATCCATGTGGGCTCTTTCTCTGAGATCTGATTGTTGAGTGACCTTGTTTCATCCCTGCACTTCTGATCAAACGCATAAACTGAATGTGTTGCCATAGAAACGAAGAGCAGTCCAGACACAGGCTAAACAAAGATTACAGTTATATATTTTTTTTTTGCTGTTCCCGCTCTGGACTATTCCTGCAATCTGCATGTCTCTGATTTTTTTAGAGCCACAGGGAAGTGACAAGCTGCAAGGAGGCAATTTGAGCCCTGATGAGCTAAACACTCACTTAGCTACAGTTTCCTGCGTCAAACACATTCTCTGATTTATTTAGAACTGATACAATATTTACAATGTCTCTAGGGCAAGCTGCCCTAGTATTTACCTGCATGATGAACAGATGCAAAACAATTACACCTTAGTCCATTAACACCTTTAAGTGAGAAAATGAACAATCTGCAGGTTTCAGTGCGATGGAAACAACTGAAGATTCACCACTGTGTGTGCTTACAAACCATTCAGTACTTTTTACATTTCAGTTACTTTTCATGCATGAAAGTAAATATATTGTTTACAAAAACAATGCATCAAGTGACAAAGACAACAATGTGACATTGTGATGGCTTGATGTGATATACTCACTGATCATTATTATCTGAATCTGCAGTTTCTCTCGACTTTATAGTGAAGAGCCACCGTAAGCCTCTTGAACCAGACAAGTGCAGTTTGCATCCATGTCTGTCAGACTCATAAAATACATGTAATGGAGACTTTGAAGGAGTTTTAAAATTGTCTTCGGTGTATTTTTGGGTGACGTGGAAGTTATCTTTATTTTGACATGTATGACTTCTGTGAATAGTTGTTTCTACAGAGGAGCACAGAGGACATAGAGAGCTTCATCACAACATGCAATGACAATCACCTGAAGCTCAATATCAGCAAAACCTATAAACTTGAAGTTGACTAGAATGCTCTAAAAATGGATGTTGCGGCAAAGAAACTACAGACTCTAAACACATCTTCAGCCCAGCAGCACAGACGATGTAAACAATCATCACATTTTCACAACTGATGTCGTTCAATATCTGAGCAAATGTGAAATATGGTCACAATCTCTTTTCTGATTTGTCCTTAAAAAAATGTCCAGTGTTCCTGAATTTTGGCCAAAGATGTGTTTTGTGAGATCACAGTGAGCCTGAATTTTGACCTTTTACTACCAAAGTCAAATTAATTAACACAAAGTCTGTGGTTAACAGAAGTTTGAGAGACTTTCACGTTTTGTTTTCAAGCTTAATATGTAACTATTGTGTATTAAAATTTCAAAAAATGGCAAAACCAATATTACATGTATTGTTGAGTTATGTACCAACAATATCCCAAATGTTTCCATCAATTTTTAAACTCAAGAGAAATTAGTAAAAGTAATGGATCATTTCATCTGGTTGCCTTTCAATGACAGATTTTGTTTGTATTGGAAGCATAGCCTACTTAACTTAATCCCCGCTGGTCCTGAGCATCAGGGACAGCTGCTGAAAACATTTCCAATAACTTAAGAGTGTTTAAACAATCAAAATTTAAAATGTATTGAAATGAGATCAATATAAATAATTTCTAAAATCAACGACATATTTTTTATCAAATGACTCTACATCATTTTATTTTGTTGGCGTTTGGCTTTTGCCTCCAAATAAAGAAATGGGTGAGGTTAAAACCTGTGTGTAATGTTACTCTGCCAGTTCCTATTTGCACATGTAGGCTTTGCATTGTGCTCGCAATTGCTGGGAGCTGGCTGACTAACAATACAGCAGTTAAAGATTAGTTTTCCATGGTGCAAAACCGCACTTGCCATTCACTGAGCCTCAACGCCAAAATGGCAAATAAATTACATTTATAAAGGGAGCAGGAGAATAGCTAAACAGCAACAGAGAGTGTGAGAGTAAGAGGGAGAGAGAGAAACCATCGCTAACTGCTAAGCAAAAATAGCCTAATTGAAAGATCGCTAACTGCTAAGCTAACACAACTAGCAAATTGCTAACTGCTATAGCATGATCTCACACTACTTAATGACATCATCAAACTCCATATTTGGTTATTGTTTGAATGAAAGTTTTAAAAATGACTTATGAATGATGACGCTTTTACGTGTTTGAAAACAATCAACATTAGCGTCCAAAATGAATGCTAATGTTGATCTGTATTTCCTGAACGTGTAAACAAGGAACTCTTTGCTAGCAAGTTCATCATATCAGCTTAAATGTTGATGATATGCAAACAACGTGATCACCACGTTTCTGCCGCTCTCAAGTGGCCAAAAAAGAGTTTTTGCACATTTATGAAACGTTTTCATAAATGCAATAAGACAATAGGAGAAATCGTAAAAATAAACCTTTGTATTTTGTTTCATATTGTGGACCCAGCTGCAGTTCTAATATGTGCAGCCAGCATGTAGTCTAGCTGCATTCAGTTGTGTATGTTGTGTAAACCACTTGGCTCGGAGACAAGAGTGTGTGTTTACCATGTCAGCAGAAAAGCCAGGTGGGGAACATCAGCCTCCTGCTGTATGTAAACATCGTTTACATCAGTTTGATCAGGCTTCAAAACTGAAGCGATCACGCTGATAATCCTCTCAGGCAAAGAATGAGGTTAACAGCTTTCACAGCACTGATTCTGTTGTAACTTTGTGTGTTGTATTATATGTGAAATATGATCGGGTCATCTCAGGTAAAGAAACGGCTTACTGGCTGCTAAAAGCGCAATTTACAAGAGTAACTTAACATGCTGCCACCACTTTATGACTCATAAGTGCAGGAGTCCAGCATTTCTGCTGTCTGTGTGTTCATAAAGAGACACTGAATTATGATTTATGTCCAGATATCACTATATCAGTCTGTGCTAAAAAAAAGGCCATCTGAGCAGGTACACTGAGATAAGCAAGAGGAGGCAAGGCCACCTCAGATTTGCCATGGAGCCAAAACTGTCAACGAAAGGCCGCAGGCAGTTGCCAGGCAACACTATCCCTATCACGGCAGGAAGTGGAGTCGAACAGAGCATTAATCACTTTCAGCTCCATCTCACAAGAGTCCCAGTGCTACAATGCTCCGGTCAGACCAAGGTTTCACACATGTTCATTCACTCTGGTTCATACCTGTATTTCTTGGCATTGTGCTCGAGGCCTAGTGAGAAAAAGATGTCTCTAGCAGGTGTGTTTACATAATTAATAGAACATATTACTGAGAATTAATAACGTATTAGCCCATTTCTGTCCCACTTTATTTCTCAACTCAATTTTGAGTCCAACAAAGTTTACTGTCTAAAAAACTATTTGTTTCAAAGGGATATCTGTTTCAAAAGATTTATCCTGTGCCGGGAGAATTTATTTGGCAGTGGACTTCCTCAAAGCAAATCCTGAGGGATTTTGGTCTGCCTCAGATCTGTTTGTTTCACCTGCCAAAGCATATCTTTTCAAGGTAACTCCAGCTCTGACAGACTTTCTGCAATCATATCTGTTCTGCCAGGCTTGCCTCTTTCACACAGGTGGATGCATCAAGATAACAAAAAAGAAAAACTGAAATTTAAAGTCTGGTAAACTAGTAAAATCCAAGTGACATTGGAGCAAATGAGGTTCAAAAGGTCACAGAATCCTTGTAGTGTCATTTTTCTCCCTTGGTTTAATCAGCTCTTGGTTAAGTGCTTGGGATCTTATGAGCAAAATGACAGATGTGATGTAAAATGACCCCAATCTCAGGGTCCGATATTTAATTACAGTGAAGATCACCTGATGTGTTAACCTGAGCCTGACAGAAGAGGGTTACGCTCATTCATATATCATTTCATAATGAGGTGATTTATTAATGTGACATTAAAATTATCCTGTGTCCCCTGTTAAAATGGTTTCTGGAGGCATCCTGAGTAGGAGGCTACACTGGTGTAGCGGCTTATTGGCAATGCACAGGCTCTCACAGCTTTGCCAAAGCCAGGCTTGCTGCAGCAGATCTGTGAATTGTGGAAAACCCGAAAAAATCTCAAAAAGCAGCATGTGGGTGGTTTCACTTGAGTAAAAAATGACAAGGTTTTCCCCGCTCAGTCGGCGCTCATAAACAGACCTAATCAAATACATAAACAGAGTCTGCACAGTGAGCAAGAACGGCTTGAGCTATGTGAGGAAAGCATTGTTGGAAAGCTGGACAGGTTGGTGGCCGCCCGCCTACCTGAAGCACTCATCCACAAAATAATGTGCTGATGTAAATATTAAAACCAGTGTATGTTACCTGAGATAATCAACAACTAAATACCCACAGAAATAATTTTCATTAAGGAGTAGTTAATTAAACTGAGCTGCCAGGGAGATCATTCCTATTTTGAGAAGTTGGCTGCTTTTTCTGCACATTCCAGTTACAAGGCCTGATACAGAACAGCTGCAGGTGAATCACCAATATATCAATCACATGCAAACTCATAACAATTACCACATTTATTAGTCACAGGCATAATAAATCAGCCAAAGGGAGTTCAGTTTATGGATGGGAATCTCCTGTATACACAGCGGCAAATTAAAAATAGTGGCAGCAGTCAGAACATGAAGTCATCAACATATTCAGCTGTCACACTGTGAAGACGAAAATGTGTCACAGCTTAGTGTGGCCACATTCAGCCACCAGTAAAACCTATGTCTTATTTTACCAGACAAGCCTACAAAAAACATCCAGCCAGCAGGGTGTTTGTCTGACTCCTCCTCTCCAAATATCCACCCATCCATTATGTGTAACCGCTTATCGGGGGAGTGGCGGTCCACTTTAGAGTAGCAAATTCATCTAACTTGCAGTGCATGATTTTGGATTGTGGGGGGCAGCTGGAGCACCTGAAGGGAACCACGCAGACACACTGAGAACATGCAAACTCCACACATAAAGGTTGGGTTCAAACCCTGTGGGACATTCCTGTGTGGCGACAGTGCTAACCACTGCACCACCACGCTGCCCGTCAAATATTCTGTTTGTATTACCTTTGGTTGACTGTGAGACTGCTGTCTCTATATCAGACCAGAATGGGAAGGTTAACAGAGCATCACAATGACCAGCATTTCAAGTATGTGCTTAGAGGGGTTAGGATATGAATGGGATATAGCTTCGTCTGCAGTGACAATTTTGCCGGAGGAAAGGTCAAAGGGTCACCAAAATAAATAGGCCCATTTATTTTTTCATGGGAGCTAGATGTGTTCATTCTGACCATTAGTTTGCTGGATTAAAACAATGACATTAACACTCCTCCTTGGCTGAGTTAATCATAACAGACTCATGATGATGATGTAAACTTACCATATGGCTACTTGTTATCTTACAGAATAGGCCTAAACCTTTAAAAATGCATCTGATTGGGAATATTGTTTTGGGGGGTTTGCAGCAGTGCGTCTCTGCGACGCATCTTTGCGGCGGCCGTTTATCGGAAATAAAGCTTTCTGGGTTTGAGCGCATCGACTCTGCCGAAAAACACATCAGCCACTGCAGCAAGAGGAGTGAACGCAGACAGCAGCAGGCCTGTAAGGAGCCACAGGAAAGCTCTTCAGCCTCACACTGCTCTTTCTTAATTATCTCCACGGCTGCTGATGAGACCCGGCAGGAGTCGGACCTCCTCAAACTGCGCCAATTATCTGCAAAGGACGGCTGCGCGGTCGTGTGTGTACAGAGCAGTGTGCTCGATTGAAAGCAATTTGGAACAGATTAGCTTATCGATGGTTGTAAGCAATTAAGAAGACGCGTGTTGTCTGCTCTTTACGTAATCGCTTCTGCGTAATTTTGCACCGGGTATTGGATGCCGCGTGGACAAGGATTATTTTGGCGAGGATATCTCGTGCTGTCCCTCCTCCCTGCATCCGTTGTTGTCCTCCACAGCAGACACACACACAGAGAGTCTCATTCAGAGGGGTATCAACTGTATGCAGCAGCACTGTAAACAGAAGAGGAACTGTTTTTAATGAAATCCAGCATCGCTCGGTTGAAGGT
>JAQFJB010000002.1:8610576-8622168 GCA_029874875.1 Naso minor | reverse complement strand
TGTACAAGAGCACACACACACACACACACACCATTTAAGGAAGTGTTTGTCACATGATTTAAAGGTGAATCTAATGGGACAAACACACTGCAGCCTTCAAATTCTAATATCGGCAGAGTCATTACTTTGTGGACACTTCAGTTCAACAACTTCTGCTCATCCGATGAATAATTACTGTACCTGTTGGAAGTCAATCTGTTCTTGAGTGCGATGTCACTACTGAATGAGAGGAAGATGATCAATCTTGTGCCCAGGCTGGGAATGAAATAGATTGTGTTTTGTTTTTGTATGCTATTTCGTGATCATTTTAGCTCTTTTCTGGTGAGCCAAGAAAAAAGGCATAAGTTATTGCAGTAGATATTCACAGAAACCTTCAAGCTCCAATACAAGTACATCATAAAACACAATCACAAAACAATTTGTGGATAATAAATTTAGCATGGAGTCTGTGGAGCTTGAAACTGTGGGTCGTTTCACAGCCAGTTTTACTATAAATGGCTCAAAGCCTTCTTCATCTTAAACACATTTACATATTCAGAATTGCTACAGTACAAAGATTAAAGAACTGAAGATGAAATTTCCCTACCTGTCACATCATCCAATTTCAAATAGTGCGATAATATGGAGAAAAGCATGTAACGTTCAAAGGACTACTTATGAACGCTGGAAGTTTCACCCTTCATGTGAAAATAAATGGATTTTGTGAGAATTATCATAATGTTCACCTTTCTGCAGGGCCGCGAACTATAAACACAATCATGCCCCTTCTCTGTCATTTACTTTGACGTTTCAGAGTTCATTCTCACTTTAAAGCGCTCATTCAGCCGCCTTTTCTACGCCAGATAAAATAAGCAATAGATGGGTAACCGTGTCAGTCAGTGCCGACACGGGAAGAAAAGGAAATAAGTTTTATCACTGGATAATAAAAGCGGTAATAAACAGGTGGGGGGGAGTGGGAAGGAAAGAGTTAAAATGTTCATTTCAGACTTTAATATCCCCTTTTCCTATTCATGCAATCAACAAACCATCTAACCGTGCAGCAAAGGGGAAGTGATCCATTACAACATGATAACAGTCATTTGGACTGGATGAACTGAGTCAGAGCATTAAACCCCAAGCAGCTGTCAGATTCAACTTAAATGACATTACCATCAAAATAAATTCAGCTGCTCAGTTTATTTTGTTTGTCCTTGACTGTAATTTAATTATATTTTATGCAAGAGATGTTGGTCCCCTCTATTTCGTCTGTCCTTGTTTCCCCTACTTCACTAAATACTCCTGGGATCTTCTTGTTGCTGGTGTTGCTGAGGAAAAAGGAGTCACTATCGGGCTGGACTCCTCCACATTACAGCAGGGGGTGGGGGTGGGGAGTTTCTGTGGAGCGTCTGGTTTTCCTGTTTTTTTTGCCAAACAGACCGTCATTTTCCCCTTGGGACTCACTAAGACACAACCAAATATTTACAGAGGCACGCATCTCTAAATCTACTTTGTCGCCATTATTTGTATCCGGCGGAGGCAGATGTGAAGCATTCTTGGCACAGAGCAGGTTGGCATAGCAGGATGAGCGAAGTAGACAGGAAGTATGAGTGAAAAAATGCGAGGAACTCAGGAGTAAGTTTAGTTTCAGCATACCATCACCACATGTCGGAGACCCAACAGTGGTTATGAATCTGTTGATCCTTTGTATTTTTTTAAATTTTCAACAAATCCTCGAAAAAGACTAAAATCCGAGTCTTGCTTGATTTGCTAAGCTTGGTATATCTCATTCATCTGTCCTGAAGAGCTTCATTGTTTAAAAAAACAACAAAACATTAATGAGTAGAGTTGTTCCCATACCAATACCAGTATCAGAAAATGCTGCCGATACTGCCAAAAATGGTGGTATCAGTATCAGCAAGTACACCAGGCTGTGCACCAGTCAGATACCATGTTATTTATTAGCCACAAAACGGTACCAAGTTACTTTCCAAATCGCCAGTTAGCTCTGGCTGATGTTGCATACGTGAATTCAATCTTTCTTTGCCGCTCTGAAACAGAACTCAGGAATTTCGCTGTGCTGCCACTGGAAACTACTGTTTTTAAGAGCGACGAAGAAGATGGGGGAGAGCTGACAGAGCTAGCAAAATGTCTGTCTTTGGCAGTATTTTACACTTTAAAGTCAAAGGAGATGTGTAAGGAATTGTTTTTTAAAATGAGCTGAAATGCCTTTTTTTTTGCCATGTTGTGATGTATTCGCTATTCAAACAATTAAACAACCAATGAACAGGCTGTAGGGGCGTGACATAAGTTGGAGGAATCTGACTGGAATGTTGCTGGCAACTAACGTTAACGTCTCACTAACGTTGTCACCATCATTCGCACTCTCATGCTCTCTCTAAGTCTATCAGTTGCTCTAAATCTATCTGTCGCAGTATCTATTTATCTCTCACTATCTGTCTAAATCTATCACCTTACGGTAAAACCCACAGAAATCCCAACTGACCTGCCGGCAAAATGATTTACAGGTTGACTGGCGTGCTGTAACTGGTTGAATTCAACCAATGATTCAACCAATAATGGCCCAAGTCAATGATGACATCGGGGACCCAAGAGATTTTTTTTACATAAAAGAGGGAAGTGTCAGACTTTCATATAAAAATATGAAATAATTCATTTGTTGTAATTTTTTTGTGATACATTTTCAAATGTGACTTTAAAAGTCAAATTTTCTTTAAAAGTCAAATTTTCTTCACAAGTCAAATTTGGGGTTGACAAATTTGACAATGAATGCAGGGATATGGTCCAAAAGCATTGAAAAATGCATTTTTGACTTCAGCTCGACTTTAAAGGTGGTATGTACATTTCTCGAGTTCTGTTAGGAACGTCTGTTGATATTTGAATTGAACGGCCCCAAAATAAACAAACCCCCTCCCTTCGTGTTGTCTCTGACGCTCCACCCAGCCCCACGTGCCCCGCCTTCCAAACATGCACACGCATGGTCAAGGCAACGGTTACTACGAGCCATAAGTTACACGTGACCAGCCTGGGTAAAAGATGAATGCCCGTGTGCAAGTTAGGTTAGCAAACTAATGTTAGCTGTCTTGTTATGTTACTCACATGTCCAGTAGAAATATAGCCACCTCTACATCAGTCTTGAAGCCTTTCAAATCTCGTAAGTCTCTCCACCTTTGGAAAGCATCGCCAATGTAGATCCATGTCTTATTCCTCGCTATGCCTGACTCTTTTTTTCTCTCTGTGCGTTTTCTTTTGGGTTTGCCCGACATTCCTGCTGCTGCTTGTTTACCTCGGTTCAGTTTGTCTCACTCAGCCACGCACAGCTACATTCCCCTTCCCCGTCCCCTACCTGAGCCTGTGTACGAGGCGCCCAGGAACGCACCCCTGATTGGCTGGTGTAGTGCTTGCTGTAGTGTTTTGAGTTTTGGTTGGTAGTTTTTTCCCTAATAATAGAGCAGGGACGGCGCAAAAACACAGGACTTTTTCTCAGCCCGCACACAGACCCAAGACCTTGTACGCCGTGAGGAGATATGTACTGAATTTGCCAAAAGTGTTTCGGACAGCAGAACTCAAGAATCGTATACTCCACCTTTAAAAGACAAAGCTATTAACGAAGTTAACACCAGCGATTAGCTGATTAGACAGTGAAGCTATATGTTTGTATTTCTTATTTTAGGTCCTGCAGAAAGTCCAAGTGACCAAAACGCTGGCACTTATTAATAAGTCAATGCAGAGGTTATACGTGTGTGTGGGAATTTACTTTTTCTTCCATGTGTTTTTTATTGTACCTATATGTATTATTGTGGAAATGTTGTTTTAAGAGAGAGAACTAATCATGTATTTTCACCTATTAAATAAGTGGCTCGGTTTTAGCCTAAATGTCTTTATCTGTGTCAGTGTTGTTTCCTAAATTACTAAATGAATGCTGCCCATCATAAATACAGCTCAAACTACTTTTACAGTCCATATATTAAGCTTTTTCTGTTTTGTCCTCTCTCAGAGTACCTTAAATTTACTGTCAATGAGAACCACATGCTAAGTCTAAAAAAGTTAACTGCACATTGATGCATGGTGACAAGTGTCTTGTGTGTGTGTGTGTGTGTGTGTGTGTGTTTTAAACCCTGTTGTCTTGTTGTGTAAAAACAAATATTTTCCAGAGAATAATCTACAAAAATGATTGATGCAGTGGGATGGCAGTGTTTGTCCATGATCTTGTTTGTTTATACAGTTTTACTCAGATGGATCCCATGACCTTTGCACTCCCCTCCTCTCTTCCTGATGCACTTTAAACATCTTCCTGTTTACCTGTGACCTCTAAACCTCACAGATATAGATAGCTTTTACCCGAGGATGGATGGAACTACTCTGTGTGTGTATCTGAATGTTGAAACAGCCTTTTCTTTGGAATTGAGTGTTACTTTTCACTTTCAGTGTTCACATACTGCAGGTTAAGAAAGCTTCTTCTTCATCAACAGCTGCTTCTACAAGCCAGCCAGCCCTGCCTTAGTGATATGCTCTTGTTGAAAATGTAGTCCTACGTCTGTCTTGTCTGTCCATAGATATTTCTGGTTCTTCTTTAATGCACCACAAGTGAAACATGAAAAGGTTCTCCTGTTCACAGTTCCCAGAGATGCTACAGTTATTAAACATAGCCAGTTGTCAGTGGGTGTCTGGAGCCACAGTTGTTTCAAACATCTAATTGGGATCCAGGAAGACAAGGTGCATTGTGGTCCAGCAGGGCTTGAGTGTCAAGATAATTGCCATGTTCCTCTGCCCACAGACCATCGAAGAAAACTTTGATAGTCTGTGGGCAGAGGATTATTCTCAACAATTTGATCTTTAAACTTACTGTAACATGACTATATTTTAATGCAAAGATTACTGTTTTTAAGTTGCTTTATCCTCACACAAGTTGTATATATAAAAAAAAAAAGTTCCCAGATAAATTTTGGTGTTTCTTCAAATCGTTGCTTCCTGCTTCCGTTTACTCTGCGTCAGATAATTGACCTCTCACAGTGGTGCATGAAGCCTCACACACAATTTGTTGCTCATCCAACAGGAAAAAACAAACGAAGTGGAAACTGCCACCTCTCGTGACCTGCTCTACCTGTTTCTCTCTGCTCAAACAGTCTCGCAGCTGATTATGACTGCTGTGTTTATCGCTCACAACTTCATCTACTCATGATTTTCCGTAATAATATTGTAAAATTGCTGGTCACATACATATATCATCAATTTGCAACCTCTCGGCAGAACCTCCATTTATGTTCAGCAATAGCCTACTCAACTTGTTCGAGTCCTTCTGCTGAAATGGATTTTCTGACCCTGCAACAGTACAAGAGAGCAACATCTGTGTTTCATAGTAATGCATCAAAACCATTTATCTGTCTGGTGGCAAAAAATTCCAAAAGTGCTAACTCTAAAACAAAATAAACACCAAATGTGAGTGACAAAGAGGGTGCATTTGTTAGCAACTTTGTAAAGGTTTGCACAATTTGTTCACTGGGATGTTTGCGATCATGTAGGAGACCCAACAGTGACCTTCAAAAAACTTGTCAAAAACACTTAATGCTCTTATCTAGAGCCAGTACTTGGTTTGTCCATACTGGTCTACAGTGAAAAATGGCAGTGAACCATGGTGGAAACAGTGAAACGGGAAATGCTATGTTTGTAGATATTTAAAAAAAAAAAAACAAAACATGGAGATTCCGATGCCTTCTTGTCTCCTTCTAAAACCCAAATTACCATAAATTTACCTTTAGATTTGAAGAGACATATCGAGGTAAGTTATCCTAAGTTGCAAACCACTAACTGTTAACCTGAGTTACCTTAAGTAAAAAGGTACAGCCCGTACTATCTTTATATTAAAAATGCATATACACAGTAGGCACACTTAATGATATTGGAGACTGTTGCATTAGGGAATACATTCGGCAAGTACTTTTACTTTTATACTTTACATACGTATATAAAAGTGAATACTTACTTTTTTTTACCAGAGTGCATTTCTTGTCTGTTTGTTTGTACTGTTACCGACGTAAAGTGTTTGAATATTTCCTCCACCACTAAACGTCAGGTGGCACTTTCAAATATCTCGTGTTGTATGCAGCTAAATAATAAAACACTGAAAATCAGCAAATATTCACATTTGAGGGGCCAAAAGCAGAGAGGGTTTGCTATCTTTATTAATTTTCTTTATCAATTAATTAACTAACAGAGTGGTGTTCATTTCGTACTAGTTTTAAGCAGTAGAAGTGCTAGCTAGCAGTAGTAGTAGCTACAGAGAGTGGCGGGAATGTCATCAGTTTTGCAGATACTCAATCACAAACCAAAATATTGGATAAATTAAAAAATTGAGATGATCTGGCAAATGAAAAGCCAGAGGATCACCAAAGTTATTAAAATTTATCCTGAGGGGAACAGTTTAATCTAAGTGGTGACAGACAGACCAACACTGCGGCTGGTGAGATTGAAAAATGGCCTCAATCAATTCATTTGGGAAGGTTTTGTAAAGATTATGGTTTCATGCTCATGTTATTTTGAAACCCAGTTTTTTATCAGCAGCAGACAGACTAATGATTGAAACCGACATTTTTTTTCTGTGAACATCGTCTCCAACCTGCTGTCTAGTCAACCTTGCAATGGTAAAAACAAATATAGCCTATCTAGCAGAGCATCTGTGTTAATGCGAGGTCTTCAAAATGGTTCACACAAAAAGTAAGTAAGAAAAAAAAATCCATCATCTTGGCATGATATCTTTCTTTCTTTTTCTTTCTTTCTTTCTTTCTACTGAGCAACATGTGACCTCCTTCCCTTGAAGCCCTTAAAGCTTGGTGCTGTTTGCAGTGAGACTAGCTGGTCAAACAGTTATGAGCTGTCGTGGCTGTCGGGTTAGTCCTCTGAGCAGGACTCACAGAGGACCATCTGGCCTCTGCTGTGGAAGCTGACAGCAGCTGAAAGAGCCATGTGAGAATATGACTGATGGATCTCTGCCCACGCAATCACAATCTGCCAGGAAAACGCTGCTCAAAGTGTGAAAAATGTCCACCGACACAGGCTTTTCCTGGATCAGGTGGCAAGGCAGTGGGAAAATGGGAAGCAGCCTCTTGGCTGCATGTGCTGTTCACAGATAAACATCTGTAAGGGAACCTGCAGGTGGGATTCCCATTAGTATGCCTGCATAAACACTCTTTGTGTGTGTGTGTGTGTGTGTGTTATCAAGTCTCAGCCCATTTGTTTATCTCGTACGTTCAACTGTGGTGGGAAATGATTTGTTTACAGGATACAGAATATTGAGATGTTCTTCAAAGACAGCTGAAGGAAGAGTGACGCAACCTGGGAGACAAATAGCTTGACATTTACGCACACATCTGTGAGGCCAAAACCAACACAGCAGCACACTCAGTCCCTGCTTTTTTGGAGAACAGGCAGTCCAATATCAATTAAAGCAAGATCACTCTGCAGACTCCAAGATGGCCTGTGGGAGTGGAGCAGCATTTCATTAAATCCAGCACTCAGCAGAGGAGAAGCTGCATTAGCCTGAAATACTCAGCTGGGTCATTTTTCAAGGTCAAGTACAGCACATGAAAACAAAAAGGAGCCACTGGTTTAGAAACAGGAACAGGAACATTTTCATACAATCGCGATCGCTGCTGCTCTGCAAATGTGTCTGTTGTGCGACCCTGATGTGAATCTGCACCACCTGACTGCCCGCGTAAAAGCTATAAGCCACAGTGAGCAGCTGAAAAGAGGCAGCAGGTGATGAACCTCGCAGCTCAAAAGGCAGATGATGTATCGCTGTCGACAGTCCATAATAAGCCTGCGTTGCGATGGATCGGATGTATGAATGTGTGCAGCCTTTGCTCTGGAAGAAGGCCTAATTTGTGTCAGTGCTGTCACAGCCGGCTGAGCCAGGATCTGCGCTGCACAGCTCAGCACACTGCAGTTCAGCTCGTGGTGGTTTGGGAGGCTAAAGTGCACATGGTGTAAACCACTGTGGGCTACCAGACCAAATTGTTGCATCCATTTATTCCAACCAACTGTCTGTTACAGCAGGACACCAGACCAGCTCAGTCAATTTGGGCTGTGGAAAGAAGTTACAAAGAAGCCACATGAATGAAGTGTCATACAGAGCTGAAAGTACACAAAATTCCTTCTTTGGCTCTTGAAGGCTAATGCAGCAGCTGATTGTCACTTTATCTCTACATCGATAAGACTTTCATAATTTCATTACTGTGGCCACTAGTTACTTTGCATGATTCAGCACAAGGTGATAAAATCTCATTATCTAGAAACTGAACAAGACCTGCTTTACCGAAGCCTGATGACACATAATCAACATTTTCTAAAGACTATTTAAGAATTTAACCTGAAGCTGCAACTGATCTATAATCATTACATCTTGGATTTCATTACATTCATATAGGCACCTGTCTTCAAAGTAAAAAGTCGTACTTGAGCAGGTTTTACTGCTAATGCTTGTTTACTTTTACTTGGATATAATTTCTGAACGTAGAACTTGCAAGAGAATTAAGTAAAATATATTTCCCTTCACCGTTCACACAATTTCTTTTTTTTTACATGTGGCGGAATTGTCTGTTTCACACACACAAAAAAACCTCATATTGCCACAATCCTCCTCTTTATTTCAAGTAAGTGTCTACTGGTTACTGTTTAATATACTGTGGGATTATAATAAATTTTATCTTGAGGAGGGCAGTAGACTACATTAATAACTGTCATATTCCCAATTAATCCACATGTATATTTAACTTTATTTAAAAAAAATATTAAGATTATGACTCAGAAATATGTAAATGTTCATCATCTTCAGATGTTATATATTCCCTTCCTCTTTTAGGTACCATAACAAGACCTTTGACACAGTGTTGTTGTTCTGTATCTGCCACCGCTGTGTCCCATGATAATATGCTGCTTGTATTTTTTGTGACTGGAATCTATAAATGACAAATTCACTGTGCTACATCAGTAAAGTCATTATGAAGTCATTATAAACAAAGCTTCATCCTTTGAACTCTCACATAAATAAGAACAAATGAGACGCACAACATTGTCTGTCTGTTTCATAAAAGTGGTTATTTTAATTTCCTGTTCACTCCATCATGTCTGTACAGTCCGTCACTCTTAACTGTCTGCTCGTTGTCACAGTCAAACATTTCCTTTCAATTGTGTTGACAGTTTTGTGCTGGAAGCTGCTCGCAGTTCCAGTGAGAAACACAGAGAAGAGATTGCTTACATTAGTGGTCCCGGTTTCACTGTAACAACAGGATTTAATCTACAGGATTCGATCAGCAGCACACAACACTGAGAGAGGAAAAAAAAAAAAACACATTTAAACACCAAAAACCTCTGTTTACTTTTACATTACACACACACAAACACACACTCTCTTTCTCTCTCTCACACACACACACACAGAGTCGCAATCGCTCAGCTATTTTGATTAAGAACAACCACACACTAACACCAAACCAAAAACCAACAGACACCAAAGTAACCTTACCTACAGTACAAAAATCAAAAAATATCTCAAAATATACAATTATTATTTACAGCTCAAGTATACACTCTTACTATAGATACTCAGTGTGATTTCATCAGAATGTACATCAATATGTACAGCTTAAATTGTCTTAGATACTATAAATATAACTATGGGTTTGGTCACATTAAGACTATTTGCACAGTTAAATAAATACACTATTACTCTACTTTTGTCAAATTAATCTCAGCAACTGAACTCAGTAAATCTCTAGAAGTTGCTCTGCAGTACATAATGCAATATGGCCGACACATGGACAAGATAAAGAGACCCTGGAGTTGGAGTAATAAATATCAAAAATCAACCCGACGTAAATGCCAATACCTTATTATTGAGCAAATATGAGAAGACATTTTAATACTGTGCAGAGAGTTTCAGTCGTGCTCAGAAGACCTGGTGTCCCTGGAGTAACGTTGAATCTGTGCATCATATACTGAAATTTTAGAGTCCCCAAAAGACTGTGTAAACTTATGTGACTGACTGATGAACTGATTATCAACATGTCACCTCTGACATGTTTTATGTATTTATTGTGCAGATGAATCTGTAGCTACACTACAGGTGTAGAGTAAACAAATGGTAGCCTCATCCTTCACTGACCCCTTAGAGGAATCAGGAATCAGACCATAACTGATATAATCTAGAAGTTTCATCATCTCTTTCACCCACACAGACACAGTATTTTTAACTCGCTGTCTGGTGAGATCGATTGCTCACTAAAACATTAAACTCCTCTGTGCTCATTTTGCTGTGCTTTCCTAAATGTGCTAAGCCAAAGGTGCAGGTGAGTTCAGATGAGTTCCCTCGCCTGAGTGTATGTGCCATTTTTGTTGCCAGTTGGCTGAAAGCATCTGGTCTCTTACACATTATGTTTCAGCAGTTCTGTATGTGTTTTGCATGCTAAATTCAAGTGATTCAACAAGTTAGAATGCAATGTTTGAAATGTTAAAGCATTATTCGTACGTATTCTCTTGCGACATCTTGGAGATGGAGTTATCACTTTTCCTGACTGGTGTAGAAGGATCCCTTCATTTTTTTCAATTGATTTAGTTTTGGAATGGTTCATGGCACTACGTTGGTACCCTTTACCCCACTTAATAAAGACTTAAACTAAACCTCTAAATTTTAACGATATGTGACAACAGACTGTTAAAGAACTTAAAAATCTTCAAAAGGGGGTTGGGTGGGTAATATAAAGGGATTTTATGGTAGAAAAGTATGGAATATTCACTTTAGTTTATGTACCACACAATATATCACAACTACTGTAGGCGCCACTAAGTACAAGGTATTGTAGCCTGAAACCTGAGCAGATGCACAGTCATGTTAGAGGCCACATGACCACAACAGCATACATGGGTGAGCACTGCATTATATAAAATAGGGAGGATTTATGCCACTGGTATGGAAGCATCATTTAACATTTACCTGATAACAGAGCAAAATTTAATGTATCACTAAACTTTTAAAGATGCCACAGTATAACTTGTTAAAATGCTCAAATTTAGCATGCAAGGACTTAAAGACCTAGTGTACCAACACAAAAGAAACCAGATGCCTTTCATAGACTTTCAGTCCTCTTTCTCTTTCTCTATAAAAATATGCTCATATTGCCAACCAACCCAGATTCTGTGACAGCATTCTTGTGAAAAACTTGTAGCGTCCTCAAAGCTTTGTCACATCTGTACTGAGCCAACAACTCCAGGGTCTCTAAATAATTAAAGTGCTCAAGTGAATGAGACAAGACATTGGTCCAAACTCTACACAAACACGCTACTTAATCAGGAAAACGAAATGACAAAAGCATAAGGCAAACTGACAACAGAGATGATGTTCAGGCACCAAACAATGTGACTGACTGTGCTTCACACTACATCTGTTCAGTCTCAAGTATTGGTGTTGTCACAGGGAGGGGCCATCAGACGGAGAGAGCTTACTGGCTCCTCCGCTGGCCAGCAGAGACACCCAGTGGTGAAATCTATGTATTACCACTTATTCAAAACATTTATATCACAGTACATTTTCCACATTATAAC
>JAQFJB010000002.1:8462423-8479802 GCA_029874875.1 Naso minor | reverse complement strand
CTAAAATGTCAGTGGGATTTTTCCACTGACGTTTAGATTATTGCAGAGAGAAATCTTTGTGGCAAACAATAGTTAAAGATATTTATACATTTGGCTCAGTAAGGTGATCAAATGAACAATACTACTGACATTTCTGAAGCCTAAATGTTGCATGACCTGATAAGCAGGGTTGGGAAGGTTACTTTGGAAATGTGATAATTTACAGATTACTAGATACCCTATTTAAAATGTTGTAAGTAATCTAACTATTTCAATTACTTTATCAAAGTAATGTAACTTATTACATTTTATTACTTTTAGATTACTTTTATAAATTTCTAACCAAGGTTTTCAACTGTTAACCATTTTCAAATGTTTAAACCAGGCAGTGTTAATGGCAGATGTGGGGCACTGCAAATTGAAACAAGAGAACCGATCAAAAGTATCAAGCTTTACAAAAATGGCCTCGTCTGGAAATGGCAAAAGGAATTGTGCACGTCAAAACATGCAATGCAACAAAATGAATATTATTCAACATATATCCTAAAATTTTGACTGAAACTATTCAGATGTAATCCCCTTTGCAATCATTAACATTTTCAAAAGTAACTGTAATTTAATTACACATTCTTTCTCAGTCACTGTAACTGATTACAAGTACATTTATTTTGTTATTGAATTACGTACTTTAGTTACATGTAGCTAGTTACTCCCCAGTGCTGCTGATAAGTCAACAAGTTGGAAAGTCTGAGTTGGGACAGTAAGACTGCAGTGTAAAAAAGGCTGTAAATGCAGACTAGTGAGAAGGTACCATGTTTGGCATGATGATGTTTAATAACCACCTATTGTAAGACACTTAAAAGCTTCAAAATTCACGAGTGGGGGGTTTACTGATGTATTTTATGTCAGAGAAAAAAACATTAAGTCTTTAAAGGTTGTGTTAACCAGAGATCTTATTTCAGACATCTAATTAAAAAAAATACTCTGAACCGAAGTTCGACAATGCTAACTTTTTTCTGTATTTTAGGACTCATTTCTGTGCATTTTGTGAAGATATTGACAGTAAAGAGATTATAGTAAATAAAGATGAGTGTGAGATGGAGAATGACTTGTAAAAGCTCTCTGCTGGAAATAACCCTGTTGTAGTTAATGGTGGGGCCTTAAACTCTAGACCACCATGCTGCCCCAGGAAGAAATAATAAATAAAGTGATTCTGAAGATAGTTTGCACGAGTTCAGGTAGTTATGTAACATCGCTAAAAAGCAGCAGGAGCGTTTGGCCGAGAGCTATGCATGAGGGTGTCTGCGTCTGCTGAGGCGTGGGCGGTCACTGCAGAGCCAATCCAGCCAGGCGGAGTTGTGTTGACTTTATAAGCAGTGGTCTTTATGGGCGTTCCATCCATCCTCCGCTATCCAGAGTGCAGCCACAGGGAGTGACAACATGGGCCATGGTGGGACCTCTGATTGCATCAAATATTATTACTGCTTGTTTAACTCAATATGGAGCAACGCCTCCGTAACTTGTTAAGGAGTTGTTTTCAAAATCTGTCACAAGGGAGCGGAAAGCCTGTAAGCCAAAACAAAATAAGTGCTTTGTTACAGATGGGCATTCTGTGAGCCTGCAAGCCCCCAAAATAAGTATAATGAGGTCATGCATGGCAAAGTCCATTCAACAGGTTTTTAAAACCACTGTTTCAAAAAATGGGAAAAAACAATGGGAATTTCCCCTTTCTGATAGAGGACAAGCAGCTGATAGCATGTGGAAAGTGAGTCAGGCTCAGCACTTCAGCTGCCTCTGCACTTTGGTTCAGACTTGTTGAGGCAGGCAGTTATTCCTCCGTTTGATGTGGGGTTGCCAGAGTTTGAACTTAAGTGGCCGAAGATAAATGCTGCATTTCCCTCCAGGACACAAACCTACATTGTTGTACACATGCTGTGTCATTTCCAGTAATGCAGCAAAACAACCTGACATTACTGTTAGTGGTTGCACATTTGCTGATGACTCCTTCTGTGTCACTAAAGCAATACATCAAGCGTAAAATGATCTCGAGCGCAGCATTTAACCATAAGTCCCTTGTTTAAAATGCAGGAGGAATGAAGAAAACCCTGAATTCAGCCTGAAACAACATAATGGAGTTCGTGAGAGGGAGGGGGTTTCTGGTTCAATGACAGTTTGTGGGTGGTTTTATGATGTGGATGTGGGAGCATTTCTTGGATCATATCTTCAGTATGTCTGAGAGATGATCAACAACTTCAGCCAAATGCTTCATCCTCACAAATCTAGAAATGTTGTTTATGATAAAAACGTATGATGAGCTATCTTGCAAACTTGACTCTACATTCTTCTGAACTGCTTTTCCTTTTTCATGTTCTTACAGTACAGAATTAAACAGATGCATGCAATGGAGATTCTGGCGTTTTATTGCCACCCCATGATTGAATTCTTGTATCTTGTATCTTCTCCTGGAACTGGTCAGTTTTAATCCAACAGAACAAGATATTACTTGCCAGCAGGTGGCAGTCTGCAATAAGAACATTCAATAAGGCCAAAAGAGAGATAGAAAAAGAGCTCTGGTTCAGGGAATTAGTGTGTAGGGAACGAAAATGCAGCATCAAGCTTAAACAACCATTACTGTAAATGGCGAATCTCTCATATACACAATGAGATGAATTATGCTGCTAAACAAAGTGTAAAATTATTTGTTCCATAAAAATAAAAATCCATAGAAATCTTGTGAACCATTTATTGCATCTTTTCTTTAATCTGGTTTCACACAGCAGGAAGCTTATACATTTTACAGCCTTGCTTCAAGGCCGTGTTTTCAAAATAGCTCCTGAGGCAGAGATTTGATTTAAGAAGGAGATAAAATATTGATGTTGTTCTAATTTTGTAAGCCTGTTTGGTGAATAATTGATTCTTGGGGGAGAAGAGTTTGTTTTACTTGCAGGACCTTAAAGCTGTTTTGTTGAAGGGTTTTCACACATGCTGTGAGCCCCAATTACTGTTTCTTAGAGGTTCCACAAGGGATAAAACTGTCTCTGAAGAAATGAAAGAGACAACTGATCACAGATTTTTGTCACAGCACCTTTAAATTAAAGTTACACAAAAGATGATGACAATTCATCTGCTTTTTGAAATTGATTTTGTGATATCTTAACTGTTTGTCTAAAATATGTTGCTTGTCGCTGCATTTCAAAAGGCTATGATCAGTTTTTATTTGATGCAAATTTTCCATCTGCTGCAAATTTGCATCCACTCATTTTTTATACTCATCAGTTCTTCCAACTAGGAATTGATGTTCCCACACTGCAGTGCCCTGACACAGATGAGTCTCACACAGATGCTCTGTCAGCAGAGGCATAATTGGTGGCCTTGTTTTTATGACTGACTGCTTTTCTCTGAAACTGCACAAAATACATGTGATGATGGATAATGTTTTGTGCTCTTCTGTGCAACACCATTATACTGTGAAATGCAGGTGCGACCAGATAATAGTGCTTCCTCTTTGACATACCATCCAGCCTTCATCCTGGAAAGGTCTGTGTCAGAGCTGTGTTACAGCTGCTGCAAAGACAGATGTTGTAAAGGTATATAAAGTGTTCTGACAAGGAGCCTTGTTTCCTGTTGTGCAGCAGCACTGGGGGCACAACACGCTTGCTTATTCATGATGCCTGATCAGAGCCCAGGTGGATCAAACCGCTCCTTAATTTTTAATGAAAAAGCCCTTTTCTGGTACATAAATATCTTGCCATGCATTTTCCGCTCAGCCTGACTGAGTGGAAGTACAGGAAATCTCTGGGCATTGGAAGGTCAGCGTCGGTTATAGCTGCAGCTAATGTACAGAGCTGAATATTGACCTGAAACCTGGTTGAAACAAACCGTACTGGAAGTATTGACCCGGTGCATTTCACAAGAGGGCACAAGGGCAGGTGCAGGAAACAAGAGGTCTTGCTTTGCTCAAAAATTATTTGAACTTCATTTCCACAAAGGATTACACTACAATTCACATTTCTTAAAGTTTCAATGACGAAATGTGCACCAACGCTTTTAGTGAATCTAATAAACATATTCCAACATCTGCAGTGAAATAAAATACAAGGTAAGTATACCCTGAAATTGAACTGATTTCACTGCAGAATGTAAAGTAGTGGAAGGAAGGGCCCCTCTCCTTCTCTAAGCATCTGTGGTTAACACCCACATTAGCCCCAAGGACAGCAGGTCGCTGCAGGGAAAGGTCACCTCTGCTGTTCTACTGGATACACATAGCTCTAGTTTTTCCTTTTACTTTTTTACTTGATATTCAATCCTTCGGTGAAACTCAACATCTTTGTCCAGGAAACCAAGCACGATAAAAATAGCATTCAGGACTGAATTATGATATGGGCAACTGCATGTGAAACATTCCAAATATTGAGCCAGACTATTGATTTTATATAAACTCTCTGCTCAGCTCTGTATCAAATATGTGCACATGAGATTTTCTGCCGTACAGATTCTGAACATGTTTGACTTGAAAAAGAATGACATGAATGCACTGAGAGGTGGACACCTCACACAGAGCAAGAGTGAGCAGTCCTGGTTTAAGTGGTCTTGCAGGGACTTTACCTGTTGCCAGATATCAAAGGGATTCATATACTGAGAGGAGAAATGGGTTTGCAGAGCTGTGACAACTCCTGACTGTTATCTAAGAGCCTCTCGCTGCATTATTGTACCGCAGTAATGAGAATTCTGACAGCACTGCTGAGCTGCAGCGAGCAAGAGAGTTGACATATTCAGGGCTTAAAGTGTTGATTTTTTGACTATAATTACAATGCAGGAATTGCTGATGTTGCGAGGATTGAACGGCAGGAAAACACCCTATTTACCATTCTTTTAAAAACTAAATTAAAAGATGCACCATGTGAGTGGGTGGGTACCTGTGCCTCAACGTAGGCTATCTTCTGTTAGCGCAGGAAGTGCAAGCTTTATTTAAAGAAGAAACAGATTGATATGTTTTATTGGCACCCATCTTTTAACTTGAAATTTGGAGGCAGCAGAAACAAGCTGTACACACTGACATATTATATTACCTTTTAAGTTTATATGGTGAAATTGTCAGCAAACAGCTGCTTATCTACACAGCTAACTGATACAAAGCAACATTAGCATTCATTTAGCATTCATTTGGTTTATGGCCTCCTGATGAATGTAAATCAATATTCACTCTTTTTAGCTGTGTCCTGGTCTGATTAACTCCTGAGAAAAAAATACAACTCTGTAAGTTTCCCCCTCAAATTTCATGACCAGCTAGTTGCCAACTTTGTCTGAAATAGCTGCCTGTTTCTGCTGGAGACCAAGATGAAAGTGGTGGGACTAAACCAAGACACTAAGCTGAAGGATGCTATCAGCCTCCACAGAGCTTAGAGAGCCTGTAGCCTATAGTTCACATAAGTGGTCAGGTGATCCACTGTCAGTAAAAATGTATTGATTGTGACCACTTTAAAATGACTGAGTGCACATAGAATTTGTAGGCTACTTGCCAGTGCAACCCTGTCACCTAGAACTTATTGATTACCACTGGGGTCACAATAACGTTGTAGTGACATGTAATTGTGACTCAGATTATGTTCAAATGTTTCTTAGAGTAAATGAAGCTCCACATTTATCTACTGCACAAGAGACCAGGATGTGGTTGCTGTGGACTGTGGGCGAGTAGTCTGGGGTTCTCCCCTTGACTCCTTTGTCTGTCTGTGGTTACTTTTAGGCCACAAAATTACATTGGTTTAGATTAGAGGAAGGCTCTTGTTTTGGTTAAATGTTAATGATTATGTTGGGTCTCAAGCTCAAATTTACTGCAAAACTTTTTTTTGTGTGTATGTTTTAAACAAAGACCATAATCATGATCTTTCCCTTACCTCAACCAAAGTGCATTTGTTGTCTAAATATTACCATAAAAAGTTTAATAATGCAGTTTCACCACAGACAGAGTTTGTATTGCTACATTGGGTATTTTGATGAAAAAAACAAACATCATACTCTCGTGACCTGCTAGATACATTAATAATCTGCTGCTAATTACATAACTGCTCATTAGTTGTATATCAACTTAATTTCTAGGACACATAGTTGGACTGTGTGCTCATTAGCCTACTGACATTTGCACCACAGGTCATTAATCAAGATAGAAAATAACAGAAAATAATGGCCAGTGTAAGTTTAACTATTTTATCAGAACAAAACTGTAAACAGCATTATTTATAGAAAGCACATGATGCTCTACATTTATTAATCGGCTTCTTTCCTCAAGTGTGTGTTATGTACAGTCCACCTGGCCTACACTTTGTAGACACACCTTAATGCAATGAATTACATTAAGGTTTCTGTAGACACAGTCTTTGCAGTCATCCAAGCATCAAAATGTCACTGCCTGTTTCTGCTTTAGAGGTGTCTGTCAAGAATGCAGTAAAAAATGTCTAAACCTTATGCAAGAGATTGTCACCAAGTTAGAGGAACATCAGTGCATCATTTCATCCACAGCTCTGAGTCTTTACAAGAGAAAAACAGAATTACTGTACATTCTCATACAGTGTGTACTAATCTACAAATGCCCAAGTTTGGCATTATGCAAAAATGTTTGTAGCTTACAGTCGAGTGAAGATCTTTCACAATCGTCGGGTTGTCTTTTTTGTGTCCTCCATATAAATTAAAACACTGAATAAGGCAATGGAAGCAATGTGTCATGTGGTAAGTTGTGAAAATGCTATTAATAGTCCATGAAAAAAAGGAAATCACCAGCTGGCATGGAGGCTGGATAAGCATGGGCTTTAAGTGCATCTTGTCTTTCTCCCGCATCAGTGGCTGTCATCCTGCAGCTCAGAGTCTCCTGCACGCAGCTTCTAAAAGGTTTTAAACTTCCCACTCCCTCCAGCTGCTTGTTTCTTATCCCTGTTCATCTCCTCTGTGAAGGATCAGTGCTGCTGGATCACAGAGAGACTCACCTCCAGTGGAGCAGTGTCAACGGTTTACAAAACCCTTCTGTCAGCACACACACACACACACACACCTTCCTGCTGCAAAAACCTCTCCCACGGTGCCGCTTGCTCTACCAATGTTGTGCGATTAAGACCCTGAAGAAGAGATAAGCGTTCACAGCTGTCCTGCCATAGTCCCTTATTTACATTATGATTACATTCATATTATTCAACCACTGTCAGTTTAAACATACACACAGTATTACTAAGATGAACCGGTTCTATTTGAATGTAGAAACTTTCAGTCTAAAGCAAGTTCTAACACTGACCAACCACAATAACTTATATTGCACATGTTGTAATGTTCACACCATCTGACTGACCATAACAAACAAAACATTAAAGCTTAATGTCTTCAGTCTGTTACTAAGATGTAGTCACCGTCAAAAAACACTTCCATTATTGCAAGTTTATAAATACCCTTTTTGACTCTTTTTTGCTCTGATCTTTCAGTAAATCCATTCCTCCTGAGTAAAGATAGTTGATCTTTCAGTGTTCGAGATTTATCATCCATGTCACCTCAGCCACAACAACATCGAAGCACTTCATGCTCCTTGTTAGACTGCATTCAAATGAGGAGAGAATCAATGCTTGTGCACTGATCGTTACTTTCCAAACCAGTAATCAGCTCTTTTTTCCTTGGCTTAGACTGCGTTCTGCTCCAGCAAGGGTGGATGTTCTTTGGGTTGCTGCTGTGGCTCGGTTCCCTGGTCCTGCTGCTGCTCAGGTGCAGGTAGCTGCTGTTGCACTGGATCAGAATTTAGGATTTTATTCTGAGGGGGTTGCGGAGTTGTTGCCGGCTGTGGCTCCAGATTGGGCATCTCTTTCCTGTCACTGGGCTGAATTTCCAGAGCTGGTGTGTCCTTGCAGCAGAAGTATTGCTGCCAGATTTTCTTGAAGGCCGTGCGGAACTTCTTAATGCGGAAAGCGTAGACAATTGGGTTGACAGCAGAGTTGCCATGGGTGAGCAGGATGGCGATGTAAAGGAGGACTATGGGCTTCTGACACTCGGGGCAGAAGAGCGTGATGCAGTTGATGATGTGCAGGGGAAGCCAGCTGATGGCAAAGAGAAAAAGGACCAGAGCCAAGGATTTAGCGAGATTCAGCTCCTTGTCATAGTACTTGTTGGGATCTGTGTGACTGCTGGTGAACTTTTTACTGTTAAGCTGCTTGTGGATCATGTAGAAGATCTCGGCGTATATGACCAGCATGAGCAGCAGCGGCGGCAGCACCCAGCCGAAGAAGTTGAAATAGACCATGTAGTCCATGCTGATGACGTTTTCGAACTGGCAGGTTATAATAAGGTCAGAGCTGATGGAGCCATTCTGCTGGAGGCGCTTCAGGTTGTTCCAGCCTAACATGGGTGTGAGTCCCACGATGAAGGCCACCGTCCAGCAAATCACCACCGCCAGCCCAGCTCGCCGAGGGGTCACCACCTGCTTGTACCTGCAGGCGCAAACACAATATCACATCAGCACTTTCTCTTACAGCGCTGTCAGGGCATGTACGCTTTCATATCAACTTGCACTTTTTCATTTTTGCAGGTGTCCTTGGACTGACGAAATATGTGATTCACAAGGGAGGTTTATTATTTAAAAACAAAGCCCCTTGACACCTCACACACAGCTCCTTGCAGCACATTTTTGTGGTGGAACAAGGCGGTCTCTGCTAACCCTTATCAGCAAACCCTGCCCTTTTGCAGCAATGCTCGTTCCATGCTTTTTTTTGTTCAAGGCAAAACAGAATAGTTCTTTTTAAAATTGGCTTAAGATTAATTAACTAATTTATTGCAGGGGTCCAGTGAACAACTGCATTAGTTGGTGTTCAGCAACAAGCTTCACAGGTTTGCCTTTTTTTGTTTTTGTAGTGTTTTACAAATAATAAAAAGTAAAGGGTACAGAGTCCCTAAAATCATATCACTGCTGTCTGTCACCAAGAAATGACAGAGAGCCTGATATTTGCCTAGAGGCAAGACTGAAGTAGTTATCTGTTGGAAAATGTGCAGCAAAACAACTTACAGTATTCCTTTTGAATCGCTAATGGTTGATATTAATTGATGTTATATTTGGAAGGGAAATGTAAGCTGTACAATACTTTGCTTAAGCGCAGCCAGAGACAAAGCAAAACACTACAATTTAGCCTGGCTGTCACAGGTGCCATGTCCTGGATTAGTATTGATTTGTGATGTATGTGTTAAGGCAGGTCTGCATCTGCTGCTTAGCAGATACTGATCCTACACCAGGGAGTTTGAGGAAGAAGGAGGAAATCAGCACTTTATGGCATTACTTTATGGAAGTTATTAGGTTTACAATAAACTAAATATATTCTATTTTCTGAGAAAAAGGTTGTCTGTGTCTGAAAGTTATATTGAACTATTCTTACTCTTGATAACAAATATGAACTGTGGGAAGATACCACCTCCCTATTAAACTCCATTATGCTCGGATTGTTTCATACTTAATTAAAATAAGCAACCAAAAGCGAAAATTCCTGATAAACTGCCATCATAAGCCTGGAAGATTTAGTGGAGTCTTAAACAGGAGATTAAAGTTTGAGACTATCTCACAATATTCTCAAACAATAATTTCCCCTCTTCTACTGGCTTATCTTTTCAGTCTTTCAGCACCGCCTCTCAGTCTTTTGTTGCAGCCTGGCACGATAAACCGCTGGTGGTCCTGTGCATCAGATACAGAGAAAGGGACTGAATAATGCTGATAGCAAACCTGACCTTCTTTGTGCCCCCCAGAAACACAGAAAACATGACTCTCCCATGTACAGCACCACAGCTTAATTGCACCAATTCTATCACTGTGCACTGTCCACACATTTTAGCAATCTAGAGAACAGAAGGACTGAGCTGTTTGTTGATCAGTCATGCTCCAGTTGGCTGTCGTGTTAAGTTAGATCTATATGCATATAAAGACACAGACAGGGCGGATGCATCCTGTGAAGTGAAACAAGACCCACGAGGAAATTAAAGCCCAGAGACACACTGGAGCTGTGACTTCTGCTGTGTGAGGAGGTTTTTCTGGGAATGAAACCAGAGCTCTCATGGCACGTACAGTAAGAATAAGTGATTAACACGTCCATGTGTGAGGATGGTGAAAAACTCATTACCTGGTGGGAATCTTGACCCTTAGATAGCGGTCAATCGCAATAGCCAGGAGGGCCAGGATTGAACTTTGCGTCAGCACCAGCACCGTGCACGCCACGAGCAGGCAGCTGTAAAAGTGAGTTTGGAGTCCGATGCTGATAGTGATGGCCAAAGGGATCACGAGGGCTCCCACTGCAATATCCGCCAGAGCCAGGGAGACGATGAAGCAAAACGTGGTATCTCGCAGCGATTTATTAATTTTCACCGCCCAAACCACCATCACGTTTCCGATTACAGACGCGACTGCAATCAAAACCTCCATCCCGATGTAGAGCGACTCCGCTGATAAAAGGGCTCCGGGCATCCTTGCAGATGATAATGTTCTTGATAAAAAAAAAAAAAAGAAGATTGATTTCCGAGAAGCGGCCTTTTGAGACGCCAACAGCGCAGTCTTTTTTGTCACTACAAAAGAAGTATTTTCCAAATGAGCTGCGCGTCCATCAGTTTCATCATCCCCATATTCTCCTGGTTACCACATATAACTTGCAAAAAGGGAATCCAGCTATTTTAAAGGGAACCAACGTGTTAACCAGCATCTAGCAGCAAGCAAGGGTGAGGGGATGAGGGTTTTTTTTCCTTTGGAGCAAGTGTTGTGGTCCGGCTGTTGAGCGTCTCTCCTGCTCTGTGCCCTGCGCCTCCACTTGGCTGAATACACCTGCTCCTAGTGAGAGCAGCATCCTTTCCACGCGCTTCGGTTTATGAAAGAGGGCGCTTCATCTGTCTACATTTTCTTAAATTGAATGCAGCAGGAAAATAAATAAAGTAAACAAAAAAAAGAAAAGTATCGTGTGGATGAAAGCGCGCACGGTTGCAGCGCCTGCAGGCGGATCTCTCCTTTCTCTCTCTCTCTCTCTCTCCCTCTCGCTTTGCTTTCACTAAGAGCAGTAATGCAGGTGCCGAAAATAGCTGTGTGATTTTCTCGCCATGCCTTTGTTCCATTTAGAAGCGCTGCCGTTGTTTCTGTTTTAAAATAATCTTGGTTTCACTCGGAGTTCGTCTGTTTCCATCGTTAGGTGCAACTGCGCATTTTTAGATGCAGAAATAAATGAATGCCTTCTGCGGGACCGTCCCATGGAAGTCAGGTAGTGCAGAGGTGATTCAAGCTCACGCTTATTTTGTATGTAACGCCATGCACGCCTTTCTCCAAAGTCCTTCCAAGTCCCAGGACATTGTTTTGATAAGAGGTGACGCAATGAGCTGCCACAGAGGACGGAGAAATAACACAGATAAAGTCAATGAAAATGACATTAAAGAGCGAATAAACAAAGGCACACTATGAAAACGAACCACACTTCATATGTGTCTCGGCTGTACCTACATTTCATTCAATTCAAAACACTAGAGAAGCATAAATCAGCAATACAATATTCAGGACACTCTAAATATATTCATGCGATTCAGACTTCAAAGACCTCCACTCCCCTCAGGGCAGCCACATCCTTTAAACATTAAGAAATCTATATCAACAGAGCTGGAACCCTCATGACTGATTTAGATCTATTGATCAGCCTTTTTAAAAATCATCTGCAGCTTTCTAAGAGGATGTTTCTTGCCTCTTACTTTTGAACAATCAGGATGACCTGTCCTGCCACTCTCTGAGCTTTGTGCAGCCAGGCATTGCAAACAAACAGGTGAATCACAGCACTGGCATCCTGCGCTCCCTCACTGTGGTTCAGAGGTCAACAGCAAGCAGCTGCATGAGCTCTCTGACAGTGGCAGGATTTCTGTTTTCACAGCCAAACAGGAATCACTGTGCACATGGAGTGTGCAGGCAGATGGGTGCTCTGGGATTCAGCTGAAGGTTGCATTGTGATTCAGAAACTAAAACAAAAGGTAAAGACGGGTAACACTGTAATCAGTGTTCACACAGGGAGAGCAGGATGACAAAGAGTCAGCAGGAGCTCGGCTGAAGACAGTTTCCATCTGTGACTAGCGTGAGGTCCAGAGGTCAGCCAATATACACTGAGAAGGGAAGCAGCCATATGGTCCGCTCGGGGTGATTGGCATCAGACCCACTTGTGACATTTTAATGAGCATGAGCGTGGTGGTAATGCATGAGAAATCAATCGTTATAGAGCAAATGGCACAAGCTTACACTTATGCCAATACAGCTAACAGTTGTGAGACATTCTTAATGATTTTACTTTCACTTTCGCTCACCCTCAAGGCTGCTTTTCCCTCCTTCCTTGCATGTTTTCAATTAGTAATTAATTTGCACAAATTCCACTGTTACAGTTGTCAAGCCTCAGTTGAGAGAGGCAAAGGGATCCAAAAAGAGGCTTACTTCATCATTTCAGGCGGCTGTTTTCTAATTGTGTTCCTCCTCTGAGCAGCTTATAGAGTCAAAGCAGGAAGCACTGTCCTACACAGACTTCATAATGCAGTTTATGCTTGCACCTCTGCAGCACATTTCCTGTGTCTCATACAGACTTCTCAAAATTGTTTAACTTTGCTTACTATCCAGGTTGTCAAGGATGCATTTTAACAACCCTGGAGTACTTCTATGACTAACAACTCAGAGACACCATGTCCACAGAGTGAGGAAAGAAGAAATGCTTCAGCAAACGTTTGTCAGATTTTGCCACTTGGGATTGTGCGACTAGTGAAGTGCAGAGTGCCTTAGTTTTATGAGGCAGAATCTACTGTTGGATGCTGTTTTCCAGTTGAGTTAAAAATCAAAGATATCTCAGCAGTTACGAATGTCCCAAATTTGCACTTGGCCTTCAGAACCCACCTCAAGAGTTTTTGACAGCTGAAAGGGAAGCTGTACAGTTGTGAGGTGGGCTGCTTTTAACAAACCTTTTAATTAAACAGAGTTAATTCTGATAGATGACAGAAAGAGCCACTAATGGGCGCTGGCGCAGCGTGACGCTCTCACAGCTCATAAAGCATGTCAACCTTTTTGCTCTAACATAGCACAATTTATATGACGGCTTCAACCGCTTGGATGAAGGACCAAGCAGTCCACCATTTCCATATTTAAATGAGAAAAGATCACACTGAGGCTTCCTCCCCAGTGTCTTGTCTGCTGAACTGGGTTCAATAACAATGCTGCTCAGTCGTTGAGAAGAAAAAACCACTGCTGAACTGCAGTGGCGTTCTCAGTGGACTGCTGAACCAGACAGCTACAACATTTTAAACCTCGTCCTATTAGCCAAGACTCCCTCCAGGAAAACAGTTTAGCCATTTCAAACAAGACAACGGCCGTCGAGGAATACAACTGCAGTGTTATTACAGAGGATACTCTGGGAATAACAACACATGATGGATCACCCTGGCTCAGCCCTCGCTCAGAGGACTGTCAATGAAAATCTCAAACAGGAGGCAATATGAGACCACTGAAGCACTTGCATGTTTCCCCTGGAGGATTGTAAGCACCCGGACAGCGTCATTACTATTAGAGTCTCTGGGAAGAAATGTTTCCTGCTGTAATTTACAGGGAAAATTCTCCAGAAGGTGGTGCATCACAGAAAAACAGATGGTGATTAAGCACAATAATGTATTCCACAGAAGAACAAGCGTAAGCTCTAACTCAGCTGGTTTCTTTTAGACGGCAATATGTATGTTGTAGAATGAAAGTTGAGGTCATATACAGCTGTAGCTAGAATGAGGGCATCTGCAAAATTTACTGCCTGTGGAATAATAGACTGCATGGCATTGAAAAGGTGACTTTAGAGATAAAGATACTGTACATTTGACAGCAGGGCAAATGCATTTGTCATTATTAAATTCAACATTATCCATGTGACCCAGATTTTGGGTTTCATCTCACAAAAATATGATTAATCTAGTCATGATCATTGAGTCACACTGACGATCATCTGGAACACATAATCATATATTGTGAATAAAGAGTACTTCTCTCAGAACCAACAACCTTGTGGATACTGATTTTGGTGTAAGAGGTCCTCTCCTCAGTGTGTGTTCACCTGTCTGAGAGCCACACTGTGCCTGGGAAATGAACCACATCCACATAAAAGCTTAAGCTGACAGGGTGAAAATGAAAAATGTAAACAGCTAATCTGACAGCTCGCCATCTGGTCTCATACAAAACATCATCACATGATCAAAACTGATGTTTTGATGTGTGAGTCTTTGAGTTTGGCTGGTTCATTATGGTTTGGTCACATAACATAATTGACCTGCAATGCCATGGCCAGGATTTTAGAAACACATGGGGTCATTAGAAATTTTCAAAAACTCACCCAAAAAGTTAAGAAAATTTTGAAGTAATTCAAATTATTTCACATTTATTAAACCATTCAAGTATACTCCTTGCAAATTTTACCTGCCACATGATGGTCTAGATGTTGTTTCAAACCCTTATTGACTCTGCCAGGAATATAGGAAACACTGAATTTGCGTTATGTATAAAAATATACTAAGTCAAAGTGTTAAAAATTGGAAGGATTGTGAGAAGAAAAAGGTAACACTTTATGATACAGCACGCAATATACAGTGTCATTTTCTTACACTTATGGTGTAATTTCTCTGAACTTAAGGTGTAATTTTGTGGTATGAATCAATACATATAAAATCCTTACTGGTTTCTACTGGTAATTAAAATCTGGTAAAGCGGAACATGAGAGTCACAGTTGGAAACTTCAGAGGAAAAGAGAAACAACTTATACTGGATTTGTAAGGACCAGATAACTATGGGGTAATGTTCTGGTAAACAGACTTGATCAGCTGACAACAGAGATGTCCTGTGGTACCTCATTAAGGGACAGTTCATCCAAAAATGAACACAGCTTCAGTCAGTGTGTGTGCACACGTGTGCACACATGAATGCAGCTCCCATCTCAGGACTTATGGGCTACAGTGAACAGTGAGGCGTCAGCAAAGTTTTTCAAAACAACTTGGATGTTGAGGCTTCAGGACACTTGGATAACTTCAGTCGAGGAGTATGGAGGCATTTTATAGATTTTTTTTGTCTGTTTGTTTGTTTTTTTTACGTTTGAAACCTGGTCACCATTCACATCCATTGTTTGGGGGATTACTGCAACCCCTTTTTCCTGTGAACCTCCAGCAGTGTTTTGAGGGCTAAAAAATTTCACCCAACCTTCCATCAACATGAGGGTGAGGAGATAACAACTGAGTTTTCATTTCTGGGTGAACTATCCCTTTAACATCATGGCACAAGGTTTTTCTTTGTGGTTATGAAATAAGAATGAAAACAGAAATGGGTCCTTTATTCATGCAGCAGCTGTTGTCCTTTCCTCTAAAATACCCCATAGGTAACCAGTACTTACAGATACTTACAGGAAAACCTATTTCTTTATTCCTCTAAAACTCCTTATAAATATTTGTAGGAAAAGGTCGGCAGTATAATTATGCATGTGTGCTGCTCTTTGATAACATATCAGAAAAGGTATGTGAATAGTTTCCTTTTGGTGATTTTTCCAATAGCTTCAGCACAATGGGAATTTCCCTGGTGTGTTTTTGTCTCAGTATGTGCATGAAGTGTGTGTATGTGTGTCAAAATGTAAAGAGAGGAGGGCCACTCCACCAGAGGAGCTAAATCCAAACCACAGGCTCCCTAATGCTGCTCTGCAGGGAGAGCGCCTCAACGTCATCCAACACCAGCCTCAAATAAGATTACCGTGCAGAAAACACTGTATCACAGCTTGTCACAGCAGTGAACGCCACTCTCTGCTTCTCACAAAATATCAAGGTTAAATATATAATTTACAGCTTGCATGTTGTCATTTTTAATACTCAGCCAACATTGCCCCCTTAGCTTACTGATGAGCAGCTGATTTGGGTAAAACCATGGCAGTTGCTCCCACAGACAGCTTTAAAATAAAATTCTCTCCAGACACCTATGCACCAATCATGAAATTACATTCAGAGATATTTGTCGACAGACGTGTTAAAACAAGTAGGTAAGTGAGAAGCTGACATCTTGTTTCATGCATGTGGGTGAGTTTTACTTTATATCTATTTTTGATATTGCTCACAATTGGCTACTGAGAACCTGCTTTGCTTGCAAACATATCGAAAGACCTCTTAACAATGAGATATAATATTTAATGTCTTTTCCCCACTGTTCTCCTATTACCTATTACTGCTGCAGAACAATTACTGGAAGCACTTTGACAGCAGCATAGTAACATGCCTCCCATGATTACTGCCGGCAAAAGAAATATAATAATGATAAAACATCGATGTCAGTCACTGATTGTAAATTTCTAATTTGTTACCAAAGGTGATCATTAGAAAACAATGTGTAATAGCAGGTTCTGCATATGTGCCTATTACTGCATAAATAAGTCTCACACCATAGCTACAATTAGATCATTCTGTATTCAGAGGAAGTGAAAGGATTATAGAAAGACGTGAATAATTACAGCTGTCAAAACATGTCAGCGCTTCTCTTTGAAATAGGGCTCTTGTTCTTGTTCCTCTCAACAGTACTGAGCCCTCTCTCGGCTCAGCATATAAGAGCAACATAGAGGAAAGTAGTGTAGAATCATTGAGAGGAAGAAAGAATATAATTAGATAGAGGATAGAGAGGAGGCACTAGTTAGGGCTCTGCGCAACGACTCGATAGATGAGAGCAGATGAAAGGAAATGGTGGGAGAGGTGGAAAAAATGTGTGAGCTAATGACAAAACTCTGAACTGAATATATTTAGAAGGTGTGGTCAAACCGGAATCAAAGAACTTGATGTGGCCTCTCATGCATTTATCACTTCAGAATGTGTCTTTTAAGTTAAGGCTGTTGTCGGCCCACTTCACTGTGATGTTCCTTTGAAAAGACGCTTCGGAAAAGCGAGCCCTGACGACTTAAAGAAAAGTGGGTCAGACATGTAGTTCTGGCTCTCTGTGGAAGGGGACGTTGTGCTCCAGCCTCAGCTTCTTTGATGTCGCCTTGGTAATTTTGGAGGCTGTCAGGATCCTGTGTTGCAAAAGAAAGGCTTAATAATCAAGTCTAATTCAGTGGCAGGACACACCTAAGCTTCTGTATTCAGTGTGCAGAGTCTGCATACTAAAGACTGTGTGTTTGGATTCTGGATGCTCATAAACATCACCCAACCACACAGTGAAATTCTGTTCGAACTGTCTCGGTTTTATCATGCACACCAGTTTGGATGTCATTAGTCAGTCTCTGACATACTTTGGGAAGGATGTAATTGACACAGACATATTCTAGATGCTGCTGATTAGGTGGGTTGGAGGCATTTCATCTCTATTCTGATTTCTTCAATTGCATTTTCCTCAGAGTTATCTACTTG
>JAQFJB010000002.1:8276211-8289931 GCA_029874875.1 Naso minor | reverse complement strand
CAGTTTAGAAAACTACTTACAAAAGACGCAGCGGAACTAGATATGTCGTCTTTTTTTATTCCACCCATTTTATTCCTTGTTAAAACCAGACACTTAAATTGTCCATGGGGAAATTCAACTGCAAGCGGTTCAGTTGTAGAATGGAGTACATTACGCTAGAAATAGCTAATGCAGCCTCGTGCCGCTACCATCAAGCAACTCCATAAGCTCAGTTTTCCAGTGATATCACTCGAGGACAGTTATCAGAGCTCACACAGCTTCCTCTGGTGACATAAAAGGCATTACACGGGCCTTTTCACACACGCAGTAGTAAACAGACTGACGTTAAAAGTAAGAGCGCCTCTTTAAAAAAAGAAAAGAAAAGAAAGAAAAAAAATTCACAGAGCGATCGATTCTTACAACAGTCCATTTTTATGTCACATACAAGAAAGGTCATGCAGACGCTGCATGGGAGAGACAGTATTCTGGGAGATGATGGGGATCACTTTTGTCTGCACCGAGTCTAACTATGCCTTTTATTTGCTTTCCATTAGCAGTTACAACGCCGAGCGGCAGCTAGGTGCACCGTCTCCAAGCTGACCTCAGCCAACCCTAACTGCATCTCAGAGGTGTGAAGTTAAGTTCCTCTCCTTCATTCCTGTTTGCACTTTATTTACTGTTTCATGTTCACTCTCAGCCGTAAAGGAGTCATATTCAGTTTCTGCTGATGGAAACAGCAGCTACAGCTACATTACACCGGGTGTGCGTGCGCTGTGTTCCGCCTGAACCGCAAACACGGTTCATCCACTGAATACCTGTGCTTTGTTAAGACATATGACTGCCTGCAATTATCATGACAGGAACTTTTTTAACTAAACCACAGCAACAAATCAAGTTAGGATGGTAGGATGCAGCATGAAGTAGGAACAATAAACAGAAAACAGACAAAGAATTTACCTTGTTGCTTACTCAGCCATGCTAGAAGAAGACAAAATTAACAAAGGCACAACAGTCTGCTTCTAAAATGCTCCCGGTGGAACATAAAGTCGTGTGGAGGACAGAACAAAAGCTTGGCACATACACAGCATTCTCGAGACAGGCCCAGTGTATTCAAGGCACAAAACTTCCTGATTTTGCTATTTCACAATAAAAGCTTTTAAATGACAAAATAATGTGGTTTTCTTATTGTGAAGACTTTTGGAAACAAAACATTTGTTGCTATATCAGCATGCTTTGTTGGCATCTATTCCTAATTAAAAATGACTCTTCTTAAGGCTCCTACACACCAAACTGACAACAAAGAACGAGCTGTGATAAAGATAGGCTGCTTCATCGTGTTTTGACCACCGGTGCCGGGCTTAAAAGTGGCACTGATCATACCACGAAGACAACAGCTGGCGACCATCAGGCTCGTATGTGCTGCACATGCACCAAAGCAAATCCCTCTCCACAGATATACAAACCGTTGTTATGATTACACATGTTTTGAACCCACTCTCACGAATACAGCTGCTTCTTACTGATAATATGTCTGACAAACGGTACGACTGGCACTAGTTGGGGGGCGGTTTCCCTCACTATTTTTGTGCGCTGGTCTGCTTACCTGAACAGTCAATCAGAGAGACTTCCCTCACTGACGAGTCTACATGGTGAATCGGGCAAAAAAACCTCCCACAAGTGCAAAGCAGTCCCGACACTGCTGTTCACGCCACACTGACCAGAGCTACCGACTCTTTTGAACAGCCCGAGTTCTGACCCCTCACCGTCAGCCGGTGCAGGGAGTAGTGACTGACCGGTTGGGTGTGGAAAACCTTGTATTTCAAGTCCGTCCCTAAACACATGCACAAACTGTCTGATAAACACTACAGCATTACCACAAATAACTTCCAAGTACCAGTGAACTGAGTTGATTTTCATAAGCCAAACTTCCAGGAAAAAGTTTCTGGAATCTTTTGAAATCACATATCTGCAGCTGTGGTTGAACGGCTCACCTCAAATGTGCACCTCTGTCTGTTCAGCAGTCACTGCAGATTCTCACGGTTGTAAACCACGGAGCACTGTCTCCTCGCCTCAAAACTAGTTTCAGGGCTCTGGTCATGAAGTTTACATATTCTCCCAGTATTTGTGTGGGTTTTCGCCCACACAAAATGACATACATGTTAGATACTGGAAATCTTCCTACCAATGCTATTAACTGGGGCTTCGTGCATAAAACGCCCGAGGAGTTAGGATGACTGAATTTCTGAGGAATAACTTTCTGTACAGGGGTGTATGTCGAATGACATCACACAAGAGTGAGGAGGGGAAATGTGATTTCAAGTACTCGACTGAGACACATTCTTATGCTGGGTGTCGACTGCAATCCATCAGAAGTTGATCTTGATACAAGTCACTCATTGTCTGTTGGGAAGAGACATTCCACACACGACGGGGGACGAAACATGCACGTCTGACCACTGAGTCACCATCTAGCTGTCCACTTCCCATTTCTAACAACTTTCAACATCAACAAACAATCACTACCTGTTTGCTAGCACAGCAGATATGTTTAACAAAACCAGAAAGCAGGATGCAAAGGAAGGAAACTGGTGGTGAAATAACTCTTGCAGCAGCCAGAGAGTGAATAACTAAGAGGACCTGAGTGTCAAAGAAATGTTCAGCTTGTTTAGTCATTTGGCCTCTTTCCAGGTGTTTCCCAGTCACTGTGTGGATTGTCTTCTGCTGAAAAACCAAAGGCTGCAGTTTGTTGATCACTGTTTTTAAATTAAGCACAAGTGCTGCTGAGGTGACCCAAAGCCAAAGGGCAGAGGGAAACTTATGATACAGGTTATTACTTTAAACAAAGCACGTTCAACTTACACATCTGTAAATTCCTTCAAACAAGTAGCAGGAGAGAAGACATCTAGGAGGCCGATCACCTGCAAAATATGAAAACACAAGTAAAGTCAACAACACAAAGAACAAAGGACATTAAATAAAACATTAATTAAACTGCATCAAACGCATTGTGAGGCATAAACAAACAAGTTTTTCTTAACAAGTTTTCATATGCCTGCATATCACCAGATAGAACAAAGGGAAGAGAACAAGTCGACTCACATTTTCATGTTTCATGTGCTTAAGCAACCGCAGTTCTCTATATGTTCTCTTGGCATGGATGATGGACTGAAATGGCCTAGAGAGCTTCTTCACAGCCACCTTCAAACCAGTCTTCATGTCATATGCAGAACTGTTCAGTAAAGCAAAGAAACATGTAAGTTAAAAATCATCAATAATAAAAATACACGTGCCACCAAAACTTTATTTGCATGCAACGCTTTTTAAATCAGCATTAACTGATTTAAAGGACGTGCAAAACACACGAGTGTTAAAAAGTCGACAGAACTCTCTGAACTACAAATGAACTTGAACTGAACAGCAAGCTTGACATTTTTTGGCAGTTGAGAAAAACTGTTTGGTTCAGAATGGGCTGAATTTGCTCTCAAAACCAAATTAGGTGCAGTAAGAGCTGCTCAAGGCTGAGGAAAGGGCAACATCAGCAGAAAATGTCATCTCTCAGCAGATTGCGAGTAGTTTCACAGCCTGTGTTCTGTCCTGCAGTCTAAAGTGAGGCTGGCTGATAAGGACAAAATCATTTATCACTGTACTGAAATGCAGCCTTAAAACCAGAAAATGACCAACAATTCTGCTATATCACAATATAATGAGCGCCAAAATCTTCTTGTCGTATTACTGATATTATATCAATCTACTCTGCAGACTGTCTCTGGGCCACTTCCACACTTCCTGCTGCTCAGGTCACCTAATCATAGTCATAGCCAGTGGACTGCCTCCTGTGGTTGTGACTGATTGGACTGAGAAACCAGTTTGATCAAGGATGCATTAATATCGGCAGATTGTTAAAGCTGAAATATCCAATGTTTTCCATCTTTACAACCAATTAAAATATCTTTTTAATGTGAGCTTTCATACAAATGTGGAGGAGCGAAAATCCACTGTCACCTTCCAAAAAGTCTACAACTCCACAACAAGAATTCTATAACAACCAAGTTCTGAAAATATGACCAAAAAAACACATTTCAGGGACAGAAAGTGAGTGCTAAACTGAAATATATTTTATATGTCAGTTACCAGAGATCAAAAGGGGGCTTCCCTATGGCCTCTGGCAAAAATCTGTTGACAATTACATTCTCATAAAACATGAAGCTAGTCAAGCTATACACATTATGTGGTTATTAGTATTACAGCCTTTTCTAATTTGATAAGACAATAAAGATGATATGGTGGGTTGTCCATTACTTGCAGGGATAGTGGTTTGATCACCAGCTCCTCGTATCAACATGTCAACAATAAAATTACTTCTCTTGGTTACATCAATGCCTGGCTCCCACTGATTGTGTGTGTGTGTGTGTGTGTGTGTGTGTGTGTGTGTGTCTATTCACCTACCAACTTCTGTATCAGGCTCATGTGTGAGTCGATTTCTGACTCAAACAACTAAATATTGTTAGTGTTTTAGGTGGGCTATCTCACTGTAATGGAGTTTAGATGGTCCACCAAAAGAGCTGTGAAATATAACTGTCAGAGGTTCAAAGTAAACTTAAGCCAGAAGGCTCGAATCCATCATGTAAACACTGACAACATAAACCAGTGAGTGTGAAAAAAAAAAACCACACACACAATCACTCAATGCACTGGTGAACGGACAGTAATCTGACCAGCAACAGATTATCCTATTGCCCAGCAACAGCACAGCTGTCCACTTCCATTTGCAAAACAAACATCTGTCCACTAAATCAAGTGTACCACTGACGACCTTGTGTCCTAGATAGTATCAGCACAAGATGTTTAATCACCAGACCAATGCAAAGGGTCAGTCTTGTAAAAGCTTTCACTCTAGCCACAAAGCAGCAATAGGGAAAATCACCAGCGGGGTCTTCATAAAAATAAAAATTAAAAACAAACAAACAAAAAACAAGAGACATGATCCCATCTCCACCGTACACGCAAACATCTCTGTGATGCATTTGTTCACTGTAAAGAGATGAGTCAGAAAGAAAGGTTACTGAGATGTTTTCATTTAGGAGGGATGACGTATTGAAATAGGCTCTGATATTTTGATGAGACCACATCAGGGATTCCTATGATCAGTCATTTCCCGGTCTGATCAGCTGTATTAGGGTTAAGTCAATTGACTGGACCATGACAGTAGGTAACAGGTATTTACATTTTTGACCAATCTGTCAATTATTCCACAACTAATTATTAATTTACTGACACATTTGTCATTTTGTCCTCACATATAAGGGACTGAAACCAGGTATTTTTCCTTTTTTTTTACTGACAAAATGAATCAATCTTAAATTTATTTAACTATTTTTAGAATACTGAAAAGTAGCTCTTTACAACTTTTACTAACTTTTAGAATATCAGTATTGTTAGGGCTGCATGTGTGCTGTGCTTTTTGTCCCTTCTCCTCTTTTAACTGTCTTTCTTATTGCTTAGTTTATAGCACATTTAATATCTGTCTGAAAAAAAAAACAATAGCTTTAGCGTCATATGATTAATACGAATCCAGTGAGTCAAACCCATATTTGTATAATTTTAAAATATTCGCATACACAACATAGTGGGCTTAATTTATCTGTTAATCTCGCCCTGAATTAGTCGTATTAACGCTGCATAACTTGTGATTCAATTCAAGCAGATTGAATCTCTTTTTACAAACCCATAACATCAAAGAAACATCTAGAAACAGGATGTGCAGCTACAATGTGCGAGTAATAAGAAATCCCGATTTACAAGTCAGTTCTGTGCCGTTACCGTTAACTGTTGAAATGACTCAGACAAGTTCTGTCTTCAGTAGTGAACGTTGCTGTAACGTAACTGAACAGTTTCCTTCGCTGTGGCTTGGGATATAAAGTTTTATGTACTAAATTCAAGTTTTTCGAGTAGTTCGTGTAAAACAGACAGCAAGGTAACAGGTTTTCTTGTTGAAAGACACATCGTGGCTCCACCTTGCTAGCCAACAATCGGGTCGAGCTAACCTAACTTTAGCATCTGCAGCGCAGGCCTCTAAATGAATGGAGGTTAATTTAGGTGACTCGCCTACACGCACGTTCACAAACTATAGAAAAAGTGATTTACCACACGGATCCGTAGGCGCCAGAGCCAACCGGCGACAGGTTTTGGTATCGCTCCGGAACTTCCCATATCGTTTTGTTGACATCTTGCCGATAAAACTTCGGTCTTTCTTTCTGCGACATTCCTGCAGAACCAACTGCCGACCACCGACCTGACTTTCTGCTCTGAGGTGTACTCCGAGCCGTGCAGCCTGCTTTAAACTTCCCTCCAAGTTACAAAGAGAGAAGCCAAATGTTTTTTTCCTCGTCGTTCCGTAACTTTAAATAATCTAAAGTTGATGGGTAGCCTTCTTGCGAAATGTTCCAGATTCACCCCCTGCTAAGTGCACGTTTTTAAATCTTGACGCTATTTGTTCCTCTCTCTCCGCTTGCTTCAGACGGCTCTCGAGATTTCACCCCACTTGCAACACGTCGCAAAGTCTCGCGAGAAAAGAAACGGAACTGTCCAGCCGAGGACTGAAACTGGAAAGACGGAACTAAAGTGGTAGGAAATAAGAATCTCCCTCAACACAAACCTCAAAATTGTTTAGACACTTAGACAATGAAAATCGGTCATATTGACATAGAGTGGCCCCTGTCAGCGTTATATGGTTTTATAGTAAATGACGGGATGATTATTACTAATGAGTAAACAACATTTTTTATGTTGTAAATGGTCAATGAGGAATTAATTTTACATTTTTAAATTTTTTATTCAATATGGGTCGTTAATCTGCAGTAAAACATTACCATATAGCAGAATTTTAAGATGATTGTTATGAATTGTTTGGATAATTTCAGTCTATGAAGTATGCAGTAGGCTATCTGGCTGTTTAGAAACATGTAAGAGGAGTAAAAAGTGCTATATTTCATTCTGAAATACAGTGAAGTAGAAGTATAAAATGGCAGAAAATTGAAACACTCTTTTAGTACTTGCAGAAGAGCGATTATTTTTTGTTTATTAATATTTCATGTTTTTGTTTGATGCAGTTTCATGTTGGTATTATGTCATGTTTATTCTCCTGTCTTTGGTAAAATACTTTAAGTAGCCTATCTATTATTTGTGTATATATTGTTTTTAAGAGTATTATTAGAATTTGATTTATTTTTCTTAATTTTAATAAACAACCACAAAAATACTTTTTTAGTAGAGCTTTTTATTTCAATCAAAATCAAATGAAAACACATATAAACATAATGTAGGCTACTAACAGAGAAGTATTCAAAGTACATATTGTATGTGTAATGTGAAGCGATGTTATTTTCATGCATGATATGCCCTTACAAAGAGCACAAGAAGGCAGCATTAGAGGTCGTTCTTGGGTCAGTCTTAATCCCTGGAGATGCACATTTGTAATTTTCATCATAGAAAATGTCCTTAATTCAAAATAAAGCATAATTAAATCAGAATTTTTAGGTTCAGCAGAAACATTACCAAAGAATGTAGCAAATATAAATCACATATTGCCAAATAACACCACAAGAAAGAACTAGAAGGCTGGCATAATTAAAAACAGGATGGTTTTACAGAAACTAAGGGAAGAAAAGAGAAAAAAAGAGACACAAAGAAAATTTAAAAAACACTCTTATGATTATGTCTAATGTACACAGTCCCACACATCTACAAAACTGTAACTTTATCCACACATTGCCTCATCTATAAATTTGAAATACACTATTGGGTTTTTAAAAACAACATTTCCCCAATATGGAGACTTTGTGTTGTGAATTATAACATATGAAAAACATATGCAAAATAATTCTACGTGAATTTGTCATCATTTTAAAACTGAATCAGTAAGCCTGTTTCTTTTGTAATAAATAAAATAAATGTGTCTGTTGGAGCCTTATTGAAGTCAAGACATATCTAAAATTCAGTACTTCCTCTTCATTTTGGTAGAACTTGGATCTGTTCGTCCTTTGAATTAGTCATCATCAGAGTCTTCCTCCTCTCTTTGTAGGTGTGAAGATGAGGACTTAAGTGGAACTGAGTCAAATCCGTCAGATGTTCTCTGAAAACACATTGTTGACAACACAAAGCGTTAAAACTCTCTTAAAGGTAGCCCAGTATGTGTGTGAATGGAGGGGTTTCTGACCTCTCGAGAGAAGGACTTAATTTTGGTGAAGAAGGATTTCTTGTTGAGGTACATGATGTCATCCTCTGCATCCTCTCCCTCCATTATTGCACAGCTGTCTGCAGTGGGCAGCTCACACTCTTTACCCCCAGAGCTCATCATCAGTTTGGAGTACTTATACTGCAGCCTGCAGACAGAGAATGACAGGATTAACACATTTAAACATCAGTTGTTGTTGTTGTTGGGGTTTTTTTTGCATCAACAAACATAAAAGAAAATGTAAAGCTCAGTAGTCTGACTTGCGAGTCTTCTTCCAGAAATAGCAGCTGACACTGATGAGCAGCACAGCAGCAATCGTTCCAGTGGAAACACCGAACTTGAGCCAGAAATCCAGAGTCACACAAGCACTGACTTTTTGCGCTGGTAGTGACTCTCCTCCGTAACACTGCAACGGCTGCTGCCACACATAGGTCGTTCTCTGAAACCCAATACACACACAGTTAGCTTTGCTCTGACCACATATCAGTTGACTTCTTAGCTCAAAATGTTTTTGTATATTCTTTCTAGGAAGACTTTGACTTTTTACTTATTCCTCTTCTGGCAGAGAGTTTGATGAGCAAAGATATGAGAGTGGTCTTAATCTTCTCTGTAAGCAAATAAGCGTATTTCTCACACTCTTAAACTATTACTTAATGTCCAAATAGCAGTTAAATACAACATTATGTATCCGCATGTTCCAATGCTTCACTGTATCTGTATTACACTTACACATGCAAGATGACCCCAACCCCATTTTGGGCCTAAATTATCATATGAAATGGAAAATTTGCACTGTCTTGTTTATCATTCTATACTTTTTTCCTCATCCAGTCTAGCATTTTTACTTTTTAAAAAAATAATTTCTAAAATGCAAGAAAAAGAGCACTTCCGGGACTCAAAATCAGTCTGTTCGAGGTGCTCTTTGGGAAGGGATAACAAGGCTTATTTGCTGGAATGCGTTGGAGCATGTTTCTAAGGTCCAACATGACCATGCCATGACAATAAAGGCATTTTAACATTTTAAAGAGAGTGCCTTGGAGTCTTCTTTTTGATTTTTCAGGTTTCTATGAATTCTCTCAACAAATCAAGAGTTCGTGATGGACATGATGGTTTTGTTGGATTGAGGAGGCAAAATTGTTTTTTTGTCAGTATATCTATACACATGCAGCATTACCTGTATTCCCTGGATGCAAGCGCTGACAATCTCTCTGTAGTGGTTTTTGGTGCAGAGTGGACATGCGTGTTGGCTCTCCCACAGAAAGTGGAAAGTACAACCATCACATGTCCCCTCTGAACAATTACTGTGGAGGAGAATAAGATATGAGAGATGATTACAAGCCGTACATGATGAAAATGATCTCCAAAGAGTCACTTTATCGTAGCTCTGATTCATAGAGCTCAGTATGTGACATGTCAGTGCTGCTTTCATACGGCATGTGGGTAAAATCAAATGTCGTCTGGACAAATCTTGCAAGGTCAATAGTGGAGCTTGGGCACCGTGAATGATACCTTGGCAGCGTGATGAGGTCTTTAACTGTCACTGTGGGATTGCATCTCAGTCTGATGGCAGCTGACCTGCCCTCTTTACAAGCCTGCATCATCTCACTGGACCTGGAAACATCATAAACATGAAGAACATAAAGGTCTTAACTTTCACCATGTGAGATGCAATATTTTAAGACCATCTTTAATTTCAAATTATAGTTTATTTATTAAACAAATGATCAAAATTTGGGTATAAATATTTAATATATTAAAAACATGGAGTGAAAAGTACCACTGTGGCTGAAATCAACAAAAAAAGCTAAATGAGAAACAGAGAACTTATTTACTTGTAATAGAATATGACATCTGGCAGGCCGGATGCAGGAGGAAACAGCCAATTCGGAGAAGAGAGTTTACCCAGGCTTGTGTCAGTGGTCACACCTTCAGAAAAAAAAAGACACAGAACACATTTATCTGACACAGGACACACACACACACAATGTAAACTATTAGTGTCAACGTCTGTGAATGTTCTCATTCGTCCAGGTCATAGTTATCTGGGAAATTAAATCGACTAAACTAGGCTAGTCTAGTCTAGTCAGACACGCATGAACTGATGAAGCCCCTTGGATGGCAGGTGAAACGTCTTCAAGGACGTATTACTAAGTCCAGTTGCCTTCAATTTAATTGCCCAGATATTAGTTTTAACCTTTTTTTGCTAGCATCCACACAAAGCAATGTCTACTTGCATCCCTTCATAACAGGCTGCATATGTCTGTAAGATGTGATATGTTTAATCAAATAGAGATTTGCCTTTTTCAGACTTTTGTTGAAATTCTCTTCAGAATCCTGAAGAAGAAAACCTGCACTTTAAAGTATGAAACTATACAGTGATGACTTGACTATGCGGCCATGCTAACGGCTCTGTGAGGCTGTACTTTTAACAGTTGGTTTAGATAGCTAAATGCTCATATCAGCGTACAAAAGCTCACAGTGAAAATGCTAACTTTCACTTTAATGAGGTCTCCACCTTAGCTTGGCATGTTAGCATGCTAACGATTGTCTGTTAGCCAGTCGTGGACGTCTGTGCCATATGTTATGGCAATCTGTCCAATAGTTCATGAGACATTTCAGCACTGGAAAAGGAAATGTTAGAGAAAAGTACAAAAAGCAAACATGCTTTAGAAGATTTCTGTCTTTGTCCTCTGTTAATAATCAAACAACCAGTCTTGGAGGGTTCTCAGACCCCTTGAACAGAAGTTATAAACACATAAGTAAATCTTATTTACTAAAAATTTGGATATGAAACAATATATACCATAAAATAGTAACTTAGGTACTATAAGTTGTCATAAAAACAGCAGAATATTAATTTCCACCCCTATGTTACATAGAGCTGAAAGCAGTCAAGAAAATGTAACAAAAGTGCTGCCTTTCTGGAGTAATGTCACACACTGACCACGAGATGCAGGAAGGTGGTACATGCCAATGCAACACATTCTCTCTCCAAAAACAGAGCAAGAAGTGCATCACAGACCTCCAGTGTGTGTTATGCTTGTTAAATATCAAGACACTTGTTACACATTTTTCGCAGATTACTAACGCAATTTTTTCCTCTGTATGTATTTGATATAGATATGGCCGGAGTGACAAATCAAAAAATTTGAAATTTGAAACTGGAAATGGACCACTGCAACATTTAGTCCATACCGACAAGTGAGTCACCAATGAGGAAAGGCTGCGAGGACACCACGCTCTGACCCCTGATGTCAGAGGGAACCACAGTGGACTGACAGATGTAACCTTTGACCTCTCTCCCACTCTCTGTGACATTGTCCACACAGGTAGCTTGTTCTCTGCCCTGTAAGAAGGACAGCAGATTAAAACACACATCAAGCTACATTTTTTTTACAGTAAACAAAGTCAGGATCACAGCCTCTCACCTCTTTCCCACACAGACCAAAATTAAAGTGATGGAAGTATCTCAGGCCTTTGTTGGTGAAGCGGGGGCTGCTGTCGAGGCCAGTGACGTTGGCCAAAGGCGAGAAGTCATAGTGCAGCAGCGCTCCTCTCGTCTGCACGTCCAACACACAGTCACTGACACAAGCTGTGTAGGCCTGAAGGATGAAGCAACGGGTACATTTATAAAAACATCATCATCATCAATAATACTATGTACCAGCTATGGGAAACCCAAATAAAATGACAGGCTAATGTTGTTATTAACTGTAATATAGAAACATTAGAGACCGATTTTGTCGGCTGTTCCCGTAGAGGGTGTCTTGCCAGTGTGACGGCTAAATGATGTGGCTCTAAACAAATTTGGGAAATATCATGAAAGAAGGCAAGGAAGTAAGCAGTTAAGCAAGTAAAGAGCACCTTAGTGTAACTCTGATAAATTAACTAAGCAATTAAAATTAAATATAGCAGAAAATGGCATTAGCATGAGAATTTCTCACTTTTTTTGGAGGGTGGGGGGGATAATAAATAGATAATTAGTAAGTATTTGTGGAAAGTAAACTCTCAGGTTTTTAAAACCCCTAAAATGTGCAGAAAAAAACATGACCTCTCTGTCCCCAGTTGCCCTGCATATATTTATACACTGACAGAGTTAATATTAGTGAAAGGACATTGTTCCCATTACCTTGTTTCTCTCTGTGTTTGGTCCACAATGGACACAAGCAGCCTCTCCGGCAGGTTGATCGGCCCTGATGAAGGTGTTTGGCGGGCAGCTCTTACAGTCTCCGTTTTCGTTGACCATGTAGTGTCCCGGTGGGCAGGGAACACAGGTGGAGTCGGCCTTAGAAGAGCTCAGGGCACAGTGGCGACACTGCGAGGCCACACCTCCAATCACATTGGTGATGAGGATGTTGTAGATCTTTGCAAAGTCTGTGCTGTATCTCCTTGTCTGTGCGAAGACAAACACATGGTGTCATTTACTAGAGGGGTCTCTGCACGTCATGCGCTGGTTCATGCTGCAAAGGTCACTCTGATTTTTTCAAAATGGACACAAAGATCCTGACTGCCCTCTAGAGTTCAGTGCAGGAACTGTGGGAAAAATTCATTGGAGGTGCAAAAACACTCAATAAATCACTGAAAGAAACATGATGCCACAGCAATCTGCCATTAAAAATTCTAGCCATGATTTAAAAATGTATAGTATTTGAAACAAAATTTCGTGCTTCCTCTTTTTGCATCCTTGCAAATCCTCATACATCACATAATATCATATAAACCTCTATAATAGTTAATGTGTCAGGCTTGCTCCTATATGTAGCCTTAGTTCTAAGCATGTTTTCTGTAGTAAACTTTAAAAAGAGAAGTTACAAAGTGTCCAAAGAGGGATAAATAAAAAACAACAACAATCAGAGAGTATAACAACTTATCCATATGAAATAAACATATAAAATGAGCAAAACTAAAATAAACCTCTCTATTTACTCCCTTAAAAAAGATTTTTAAGGCTGACGGAGTGAAGCTGTTAGAAGGTCACAGATCAGCGTTGATATTCAGGATGTTTGATTGTGTCTCACCACATTAAACTCTTCAGTTCGTTGAAATGTCCAGGTGAAGCCGACGGTGCTGTTCCTCTGGATCAGGTAGGAGTATGACTGTTTCCTGTTGCTGCCTTTCCACTGCTCCACCACAGCATTATTCCACTGATTATAACCCTGCAGAGAGAAATACACTCCTGTTCCTATATGCTCATACTGATGCCAAGCTTTACTTCTTAACAAGCAGCATCCTAATGCATGTAACTGAGAATAAATGAAACATTTCCCCTCACCGCCAGGAAATATAACTTGCAGTCTGCTGCACATTGGGTCTCAAAGACGAAGGTGATGCGAGATAGTTCACTCCTCTCGCTGTCCTCGGCCATGGACTGAGGCAGCCTGTGGAAACAAGTTTATTCAGCTCTTCCAACCGGGATATATTGTGTACATACGTAGACTTTTATGTGTATTTCCTTTAAGAGACATGTACGACTTCACCTGTATCCAGGAACACTGAGGGTGAGCATCA
>JAQFJB010000002.1:8265462-8276111 GCA_029874875.1 Naso minor | reverse complement strand
ACTGAGGGTGAGCATCAGGAAGTCTGTGTCTTGATCACCAGGGGTGGTGTAGACATAGTCTCCAGCCACCTCCCAAGCTGTCTCTACAAATTATAAAAATAGTTATACACATGTATGCTGTTGTAATATAATGACACACAATGATTCACCTCCATGTATCCTATAATAATAATAACAAATAAGGATCAAAGCACAAGTTAGAACCATAAATAATGCTGACTTGAAGTTCATTTTGATCTTGGATATAGTTGCCTTACTAGGTTTTGCACATATTAATAAATCACTGTCTTTGTAGTTTTATTTTATACATGTATTTTATCTAAGATACATCCTGCATTTCTTACATTCACATCTTCCTCTTTCAATTAATTATTTTTTTATTTTGATGATTGTGCTACCTGTGCTATCCTTCAACCTGTGCCTGCTTTGGTGTTTCTGCCACTGCGCTGCCTTTGCGTCTCACCTGTGCTGTGTTCGGAGTGGCTGAAGTCTCGACTCAAGATGGAGCTTCTTAGGTTGCTCGGCATCGTGTTCCACCACTTGTACTCAAAACCCACCACCGGCTCCGTGCCGCTAGGGCACGTTGTGCAAACTGTGAGCAAATAATGTGTTATTATGTCAGTGTATGCATATATTAAAATAGAAACGTAACAGCATTACAATTTAGGTTTAGAATAATTTGAAAAAGGATTTGAGCACACTGATTGATTTGCAGTCTCTGAACAACAAACAAACCAACATTTCAACGTACAACACAGTAGTGTGTTAATTGTACTAAAAGCTGCAAATGCAATAGCTTCCTCCAGTCCCTTTTTTCCTTTTAAAGTTCATTGTTCTCGTTCTAAGAAACATCAGATTCAGCTGCACGTTCACCAAGTTTTATAATTAGTAGAAATATTACCACAAGTTACAGGTGCAAACTCTTAGTTGTCTATTTAAGATTTGTTTTTGTTTTGACTCCATGTCTTAGCAGACTGCTCAATAGTCACTGAATGTTTTCTGTCATTTATGTCTCCTCTTTAATCACAGTTTTATTTTCTTTTTAACATATTTCACTCCAAACTAGGAAGTCTAATGATTTTGAGAGATGTTTACATTGACAAGTTCCTTTCAATGGGACTCCTTTTAGCACTGAGGTGGTAAATGGCTAATATCAAAATTTAGTGTTCATCTGTAAATTGCACACATGTACAACAGTACAAAACAGGCACCTCAGTCTACCATTTTTGCAAGATGGTGTGTAAGAAGTGTGCTGATTCTGCACCTGTTCCGTTTGAATAGAAACCGTCCTCGCAGGGTTCACAGGAGGAAGAGTTGGTGGCAAAGAAACCCGGGTTACATGGAGGACAGGTTTGTTTCTCCCCTGATGCGGGCAGCTGCACAGCTCCTTTGACAGTCTCGCTGCAGATCTTAGGCTCAGTCCACTTGTACATGAGCTGCGTCTGAGACACACACAGCAGGCCAGGCATGAATATATAAAAGAAGCCTCCTGCAGCACACACAGTCTACTCAGACAATTTATATTTAAAGAAACCTAATAGTTGCACCAGATGGTTGCTAGCCAGCGAAATCTCTCTGCGTTCACCTCTACTGACTCTACATCCACATGTGTCGTGTCCTTTTCTACGTTACCTTTCCCTCAGAGTCACAGGGAGTGTGGGTGTAGAAGTAATCACTGTTTGTGCACGCAGGTCTTGGTTTGCAGCTCCCTGAACCAGGCTCTGGAAAAATAGAAACCAAGCCAGAGGAAACGTCGGGCAGGTATGAGGAAAAAAACAAAGCAGGTCACATTAAGATCCAGTGATAAGACAGACTTCACACATTCTGTGACCACTTAAACAGTTAATGCAGTATTTGCGTATCGATCGCTTTGCATGTCTTTGTATGGCAACATTCAAATACGTAATGATTGTAAGTGTGGACACACTGCAAGAATTATGTCAATGATATTACTAGTCATAGGAGGGGAACATGCACACCTGCATATGTGTCCTGTTCACACTGGTGGCAAACAGTGGCACCCTTGTTGGAGTAGGTGTCAGCAGGGCATGGGGTGCAGCGGGCAGATCCTGGTTTTGCACTGTGGGTGCCGGGTTTACAGTGGAAACACTCCGATGTGTAGGCCACTCCTGAGAGAAAGGCATTCATTATTTTGGAAGAATAAACCGGATACAGGAGCTGAGGAGTGAACAGGTATTAAAAGCTCCAGTTTGTGGGATTTTGTTACACTTAGTGGTGAGATTGAAGACTGCAACCGCCTGAAAATCCGTCCGCCAACCCTCAGCCTCAAGAAAAAATGCAAAACGCTCTCTCTAAAGCCAGTGTTTGGTTTGTCTTTTCTGGGCTACTGTGGAAAAGTTGTGGTGCAACTCCATGTAGACATAAAAGGCTCATTCTAGGACAATGAAACACAAGGATTCTCATTTTCAAGTGTTTTTACACTAAAGACTTATTCATAAGTATTATATTATATTTATTATGATATTTCTGACATGTTCTGCCAATAAATCTCCCTAAATTTTAAACACTGGACCTTTAATACAACTGTACCTGAGATGGCAATGTTTCTTAACATCACAGGTTTGACCGTGCCCAGGAGAGAATATGTCGTGCTTCTCCAGTACAGCACATTGTTGCCACTGTTCAGTGAAACCTGCACAAAGTGAATGTCAACATGAGAAAAGAGGAAAAGAGACAGAAAAAATTGTGAGCTCTCTTTATTAGAGTCCTCCAGTAAATGGCAACTAGATAACAATAAGGTGCTAAAGCTACACTCAGACAAACCCTGTATTTGCTCCAGTTGCTCTCAGAGATCTTCATCCATCGGTTCTCGGAGTCTGTAGACTGACACTGGTCATTCTGAACCTACAGGAGGGGCAAAAATAGGCCAGAAGTGACTGAGAATCCTCCCTAAATACAGCCGTCTTTGTCAACATCAAGTCATTTTTGAAACACTTACAAAGAACTCAAAGAAAATGCTTGTGTCAGGGTAGAAATATTCAAAGGACACAGTTCCAGGTTTCTTCAGGCTCACAGCATAGGACAGTGTTGCAGTGCACTCATCTGTGTTTGAGGCTACGTAATCACCCATTGGTGTCCATGTGGAGCTGGAGAAACATCAGAGAAATGTCAGTAATAAAAATTCCTGTTTTTAAAACATAACGTGAAAAATGCACTTACTTGGAGCAATCTGTGTGGATGTCCTCGCCGTTAATGTTCCCCCCGTAGGTGACAAAACCAAACGGCAGGCTGTCCCACTCATCAAAGGCCACGCCTGTGCCCAGAGAGTAGGTTCCTGCAACACACTTCTGACACTGCTGCGACTGCATGTCGAGGAACTCCCCCTCACTACAGGAGAAGGCTGCGGGACGACAAGAAAAGGCATTGAGAGAAAGGAGAAGATGTCATGGAGATGAGGACAACGTGGCAAAGAACAGATGTCAAAAATGTGGCGACAAGTTAATAAAGATTGAGAGTGTGCAAAAGATGTCTAAAATGAGACGTAAAAGTGGGACACTCACTGCACTGGGTGCCTTTGACTGGATCTGGAAGGTCTGTGCATGTGTCGGCTTTGTTTGGAACCGCCACTCTCCATCTTGACCCAAGTGCGTCACACTCTGTGTACTCAAAGTGATAATCTGACTGCAGGGACAATACACAGGTGTGAGTTTCACACGGATCACTAGATCAAAACACACTGTATGCTCTAAATACACTTTAACATTAGACGTTTAGTTGTCACATTGTTTGAGACGAGGTCTTCAGATTGATTTATACTTGTGGAATTCCTAAAAGCCAGGCAAGCCTCTTTCCCAAATAATAATTGGGGCCAATATTTGCCCAGGAAGCCGTCTGAGCTGTTGTTTTAAACTCATTCATCAAGGATGTGCAGCAGAGTCCCCTCAGGGTTTATTTACTCAGCCAAGGGGGAGAAATGCTGGTTCATCCAATCCCTTTGTAAACAAGTAATTTCAGTGTTGTCCCATGACTCTGGAGACAGCAGGAGCTCAGGTGAGAAGATTTTTTTGCTCTATTTGTCATGCTTTGTCTCTTTTTGGAGATAATCAGAGGAGGCGTCTCGCAAACGTCGTCCCACCCGTAATTGTAACACATTTTTGGGATGTGACAAAATGTTGAAGGTTATCTCGTTAATGTGACACTCTCGGGAATACGCCATGAATACTGACCGAGCGCACAGTGTATTCTTGGCCAACAACAGGCTGTAATAGTCCAAGCAAAGTCACTCAGGAGACTAATCTAAGCCCTCAAACAGTCTTGTGGGATTAATAGTTAACAGAAACACAGCAGCAGCGGCGGCAGCACTCCTCTGCGTCTGTGTTTTCGATTAGAGCTGCTACATTGGCTGCGGTTGGGGTATCAGGTGAGCGCAAGTCTGAGTGGGAAGATCTGATGTTAAAATGCATCAAACTGGAGGTGTGCTGCAGTCTAATCGCCTCCTTTAAACAAACACGAGGAAACCAGGGCAACGGGACATAATGACCACAGTGCCTCATGATCCAAGGACTGGCATGGAAACAAACTCACCCGATGAATGAAGCTGCTACCAGAGCTTCTCCCCCAAATCCTCATCATCTATGAGCTCAATAGACTCAAAATATAAAAAGAAAACTACAGGTCTCTTTTCCCCCCTCACAGCTCTTAATTCCACACACACACACTGAGGTAATGTGGTAAAGTAGGTTATACTGATAAAAAAAAAAAAGATATGTTTTGAGTATTATCAAACGGTGCCACTGTTATGCAAATTGAAAGCAGACAAGGGCAGAGAGAACATGGCAAACAGCGTAGGAAGTTCTTATTAAATTCGTGTGTGATGAAGACTGAAGCAAGCAGAAGTGAAGTGAGTGGTGCAATTTAAACATATGGTCCAGTTCCCACACACAGTATGTGACGGAGGCAGAAGAGTCTCACTAGTCCTGCTAAAGTCGACACTGTTGCACTGGCTACACTTTTCCTTATTTGTGTTTCATTCACGTTCATCTACAAATGAAACAAAATCCAACATAAACAGCTTAAGCAGGTTTCCTTGCAATGTCAGACATATGTGTAAATGGGAGAAGAAGAGGCTTCACGCTGATTATCTTTCAAATGTCACTTGAGAGCAATACATTTTACATTTTGGTGGATTTAAATTCAGTTTCCAAATGAGGCTACTACCTCTACATATGCAAATTACCTGAAAAAAAACTAATCGTGCATATTGAAATAACTGACACGTGAGTGATTTTAGTTCATATTAGGTTGGTATTCATAGTAACTAAATTTAAAAACGGTCAACGTGAAAACAACAGGACTCCCCTCACCTCTTTGCATATGGGCAACTCCGCGGCAGTTTGTGATAAGAGCAGCCACAGTAAAAGGTGGCGCAGGTGTCCCGGGCCTCGCTGCATCGTCGCCTCCCGTCAGTGCTGAAGTGATGGAGCGGGTTGACCTGCGCCCTCAGGTGCTGCCCGCGCGGCGGCTGGAGGCGCGGCTTCACTCCGAGCGCTGAACAAATACTGGGAGGTGATTAGCTGAGGAGCCTGTTTCTACTCTGAATCATCTCTGAATGTATGACTATTGAAAATAGTCAGACTTGTGTTTAACCCAGCAGTGACCAGCACGAGGCTGAGTTACTCTACAAGAGGCAAAGAGAGAAAAAGAGTTTAAAGTTGACATGGCAGTTAGATAAGATAATAAAATAAAACTTAAAAAAAAAAGGTTTTAATTGTTAGTTAAACCGGAAGTTTTTGGTTGCTAGGAGACCGGAGCAACTTTAGCTAACAACGGCAGCAGAACGTACGGGACATATTTTTCGTGTTGTCGTTAAATATGTCAAGCCACCGGGATCCTTTTCCCTCCCCGAAGCTGGAAAACTGCTTCACTCTCAGCGGCTCCAGGCCGCAGCAGGTGGGATTTTCTCCGATAACAACTTACTGTTTGTCTGCTGTCCGTGTTAAATAAACAGTGACCTGGCTAATGTAACCTACGATAAAGGCTAAACTAAACGTTCCGATATGCAGAGATTTCTTTCAGAATACACATCTGATACTAATGATTATTTGATACTGGAAGAAAATACACTTTGTTGCTACTTAAACAAGACCATATGGTCACCATACACCACTGTTATACCATTTATTTTGAAAGAAAATTATGTACTATACTCTGTCTTCTTGCCATTTGAATACTGGAGCCTTGTCACATGTCCATGTTGACCTGCCAGCAGGGGACAAAAAACTGATGGGCCCACTTGCTGAATGTCACTGGTGATGTGTGATTTCTTTTAACACTAATTGCTTTAAGACTGTGCAACACATAAGCACAAAACTTAACTGATTAAGGTCTTGAGGGTCTCTGCCCCTGTCAGTCGACTTTGTTCCACATGCAACAGTCACATTTAATTACACTACCACAAAACAGTTGCAACACAGTGAATCAGGGGCGTTCAGAGGCCCAAGGCAAGGCAGGGCAAGTTTATTTACACAGCACATTTCAGCAACCAGGCAACTCAAAGTGCTTTACATCAAGTGTAATAATGCAAAAGAATCACACGATAAAATGGCATTTAAACACACAATATTAAAACAAGTCATTCAAAAACAAAGAGAATAGGAAATCAAAGGCCCAGGTAATGATCAGGCCTTGAGAAATCAAATGATGGCCTTCAAACAGCCCTGTCCTGGGCAGCAATTTAAAAAAACAAAAAAAAACAAAACAGTTTTGCTACTACAATGATAGAACAAATTTTCTACACAACCGTAACAACCGTCACTAACTCACAATTCTCTGTAGTTCTCATTTGTGCAAACTTCTAAAAATGACAAAATTTGGACATATGTTTGTTCACCATTGGTGACAACAAATACTGGTTTGACATTTTTCAGCTCAGTCATTGTTGGCTTATATGAGCATTAAAAGTCTAACAAAATTAACTTGATGCAAATAAGTAATTCTGAACCTACAGGAGGAAATAAAATAATTAAAACAATCCATTTTACGTCAACTTTTTTTTTTTTTTGCTACAATGTCCATCAAAAACACATAATGGAATTCACGTTTTCTTCTTTCCTATTACACAGAGAAAAACCTATGATAAACCAACTCACCTCGCTCAGACAGAGGAACCCTGGAGTCGCCTCCATGATGCAGCCACTGTGGCAAGCACCCACCGCACTGTTGTGCATTATGAGCCTCAGGTATCTTCCACAGAGTTTGATTTTGACCCTCAGTTATGAGACCAGAAAAATATTCCAAAGCAAACACACCCTCAGAGCTCTCAATGCACCGCTCGTTTCCCCAGTCCCAGGTCGACAGCCTCGACCTCCACCTGGCGTCTGTCTACGATCATCACAAGGACTTTTCCTGGAGGAAGAACCAGATTCTTTACCAGGAGACAGTCTCTGAGGCCCAAAGGTGAATATTTGCGATGTTTAGGGTGCAACCAGGTGATACAGCCTCACTGTGTTGGCAGTGGCATTTCAGGAGTGTTATATAACCATTTTAATTTACCATTTTTTAAGGAAACAGGAAAATCTACAGCCGGGCATGCTGGAAAAGGACCAAGGGAAAGACATTCGAATGTGGGTGGATCCTCAGAGGCGCTCCATTCAGAGCTTAAAGTGAAGCACAAGTGAAGTGTGGTTATGCTCATTAGTCACTGCAGCAAATGCCAGTGCAGAGAAATTAACATAATGCTTCTGATTCAAATCTCAGTCTGATGAAATCAAACTCCAACCTAAACTTACTGCGTCCGGGAAGAAGCTGGCTTTGTCTCAAGTAAGGTGTGTCCCAAATACTGATAAAATGCCTTTTAATTCATTTTTTAACCTACACCAGGGAGAATGGCAGCAGCTTCTATTCAACGTGAAGCTTCCAGTTCTCCATCAGAGCTTTGTAAGTGAATGAGTTCTCACAGAGCACTTTTGTACGGCTTGCTTTTCCAAATGCCATATACTCAAAACTGAATACTGTAAGGTGATTCACAGAAAGCAAAACACCGTGAAAATGGGATGTCTTTACACATGGAAAGTCTGAATCCAAATTTACCTCATTTCATGATCGATTTAATCTCAAAACTCCCAATAATCTTTAAAAAAAAGGAGATTTCAGCATAAACTGGTTTCAATGCACAGTAGTGCTGCTATTCATTTTTGTGCTATGACCACTAAATGTTAATGCTAAGAAGTGTCACAAGTGACATATATGGCCCTTTTTATCCAATTTTCTATTGCATTTGATCAAAATACCTACTTTTTTTTTTTTTAATAGTCCAAATCCCTGTTGAAATTGGCAGAATCAGAACTACATTAGAGAGTTAAATGCTGTATTACATTATGATGTGTTCAAGGTCTGTTTGGTCAAATGGGTATTAGGTGACGGTAAATGAAACATCATCCTGATGTGTTGTTATTTAACATTAATCTTTTAAATTTGCCTTTTAGCAAGAAGCTTCATAAAAACAGTTGTTTGAATGAGAAATTTATTTTTTCATTAAATCTCTTGACAATGTCACCAAGAAGACAAGACAAGAGGAGCAGAGCAGGCTGAGGAGGAAGCAGGTGCATTGTTAGAGTTTCAGGTGAGCTCCAAAGTCTGAATTATAGTTTGCAATTACAGGGAAGCATCAACATTAAAGCTGGTCTCAGAGTGACAGAGAGGAAAAGTCCACATATTTGGTCATGAGCTTATGTTGGAGGGGGAAAAAATCAGAACAAGTTGCTCACATACAATCATATTAATACAATAAATGAGACTATGATTCAACCACATATTGTTATTCATCAAATTTTTATGCTTAATAAAACTTAGAAAGGAGAGAGAGAGATGCAAGCTGAAAACAGCTGTTTCTACACACCTCCCCTTGAAGGTGACAGAGAATCATTCCTAAACTCTGTTTAAAGAAAAAAGAAAAGGTTTCAGATGTTCTGCTCTCACAGGATACTACAGTGGAATTAGTGATATGCATTACCTGTTGCCAGTGTTGGGGAGTAACTAGTTACATGTGATTAAATTACATAATTTAATTTAAAAATAAGTGTAATTGCAATTAGTTACAGTTCCTGAGGAAGAATGTGTAATTAAATTACAGTTACTTCTGAAAATGTTAATGATTACAAAGGGGGTTACATCTGAATATTTTCCGTAAAAAGCTTAGGTTATATGTTGAATTATTCGTTTTGTTGCTTTGCATAATTTTGGTGTGCACAACGCCTTCTTTTGTCATTTCCACTCAAGGTCGTTCAGTGAAGTTTGATGCTATTCCAATGCTTTTGATTCATTGTCTTGTTTGAATTTGCAGCACGCCACGTCTGCCATTAACACTGCCTTAAAGTGCACCCATGCTATATCCTGTTACTGAACAGCGGCAATAAGGAGATAATGGAAAGTGCCAAAACTCAGTGCAACATTAAGACAAGCAGAAAAGGTTCATTAAGTACAGTGACTCCATCTTGTCAGTTACACAGCAATATATATCTTAAGCTTGCTAACTTAGCTGACATTAGCCACCGTAACCTACCAGACATAACGAAACCAATAAGGCTGTTAAACAAAACCTATATCTTCAACTTATTTGTAAGAGTAAGAATGTGATATTTATGTCCTTTAAATATCACAAAGTTTCCTTTAAGTTTTGCAGAGTAAAGATATGATTATTTTTAGACAGAGATAAAAAACTCTTAATTTGCCATAAGTGACAAGACTGAAATAATGACATGTCAACATTACCAGCCTTTCTGGTTCATGACTAATGTGGAGCAATGAACAGCTGGAACTGCTTGTTACAAATATGAAGTGGTCATTTTGTCTTCACAATGCGTTGGTCGGATGATTTTCAGGGGGCTGAGGAGGTAGAACCATAATATTTTTTAAAAAGAAGACTAAGGCCTAAATTTTGTGCAGCAAACTTTTGGGTCATCTTGTGACCCCCCAGGGTCACCCCACATGGCTAAAAGTATGTCTGCATACATTGTGTGTTCACTGTTTTCAACAGTTTGGACTGAATAACTTAATTCAAATTAGGAGAATTTATAATGCTGCAGTATGCAAATGTATAGTTATGTGTTTTCCAACCAGGGGCAACAGTTCTAGGAAGAAACTTTCATCTTTCAAAATATGTCCCCCTGGATAAAGCCAGATCCATAAAGAAAGGCTATTCAGAGTTTTGTGCCTGGACCTAAACAGCATCCAGCGCTTATGGGATGAAATGGGACGACTGCAAGACTGTCCTTATCTTCAAATAAGTTCCCGACCTCACTGATGCTCCTGTGGCTGAATGTGAGCAAATCTCTGCAGTCAATTTCCAATGTCTTGTGTAAAACTTTCCCAGAGGACTAAAGGCGGTTCTATAAGCAAAGCAAATGCCCCCAGAGTTTGGTTTATTTTATTTTTGGCAGTGTTAGGTATCTTAACCCCTTAGTTGACCTCCAGATTTTGGAGCCATTGCTTTAGATCTATCGCAGTTATTCAGAGAATCTTCCTCTCTCCTGCTATGTCTGCCTCATTACCTCCTTGCTGTCACTCTCACAAACTGGCCATTGAGGGAGATCAAGAACAGCAAGCGCACAAATCCCCTCAGTCCCTGCCCTCGATTCGGAGTCCCTTTCGTCCCTCTGAGTCATGAGTTATAGTTTGTGAGCCAAAGTTCA
>JAQFJB010000002.1:8246613-8257391 GCA_029874875.1 Naso minor | reverse complement strand
GAGTCCCAGCATTGTCAGTTCCTGAGCTTCTCTGTGTCTCTCTCTGTTCTTCTCTCTGTCTGTTCTCTTCATGGTGATGTAGAACTTTCTCAGTGCACCACGAGGATCGAACACACACACACACACACACTCTCTCTCTCTTGCAGATTCAGCTAGGGAACTATAGAGTGAATGGAAGACAGGTTGCAGAGATGGGTCTTGTGGTGGAGGGAAGTCAGCCTTGAGCCAGCTAGCCCAAACCAAGAGAATAATAGGAGGAATACTTTCTGAGACAGAGAGAGCTGGCGAGGAGGGGAAGACAGTGAGGGGGTCTGCCTCATTTGCACTGGAGTCCTCCCCTCTTCAGGCAGCCGGCTGACAGGGGATATTTTTATCAGTCTGGCACACAGTGCAGAAAAGGAACAAATTCATTTGTATAAGCACACACCCAGCCAAGGACAAGATCTCAGCAGGATAGAGCGTGGCTGTCTTTCAGAATAGAAATCATTCATTCTTATTTATGCACCTGCCTCGACACTATAATGCAATAGTGGCGTACAAGGCCTCACACAACGAAGCAGAAAATACAAAAAGGAAAAATGAGTTCCTCAAGGTTTGGACCCTGTCTGTGGTTTTTAAGTCTAGATGTTTCTCCCTGTAGACACGCAGATATTGTATTGCTTTTTTTTTGCATTTTATTTTTGATCTTGTTTCCTTTAATTTGTGTCTTTACCTTTTCGTCTCGACCCTCTGGGGGAGTTTTCCAGAGGTCAGTGGGGTTGATACCTGTAGTTTACATAATGAGGGTTTACTGTGTTCGTACACTGGATTGATGGAGGAATACATCTGTTGATCTAAACCCCATTAGAGGTCAGTGGGATGACACAGCTTTAGCGTGTGTAAGAGTGAGCAGGAGAGAGTGAGAGCATGAATAAACCATGTCCTAAAGTGGTGTCACTGGGCTGCTATGTTGGCATGTCGGCACTGCTCAGAAAAAACATGGCCATCTCTGGGGCATTGTCTGTAATTTAGCATGTTAGAGCAGCTATGGCTCCTTTGTGTAGGCAGTCCCAGAGTCTCAGGCATCATCTGATATGCATTCAGTAGAGAAATTAATAATTTTCCAGCAGTATATTTTATTATAAGATGATTATGAATAGTGTTAGAACAGACTAAGACTAATCCAGTCTTACAAAGGACTCTTTTTTCCAACTCACTTGAATGACATCGGTTTGTTTTTTTGTTTTGTTTTGTTTTTTAACCAGGATTAGTACTGAATGCACCTGATGTTAAAGCAGGACATGTAATTTTCCTTTTCCTCAAATGCCATGTAAATCCCCTGCTCTGAATAGCTTGTTTTGCATCTGCAAGGGACAGTCAAGGCCAGAAAAATACTGTTTGATTTTCTCAAAGCAGCATGGTTTCATCTCCTTGCAGTGACACAAATACCGTAGTGTGCCAGGCTGACAGACAGATGATCCATCGCAGGCGTTGTAATTGAAAACACTGAGAGGGGGTGGACAATTAATCTCTCTCTCTCTCTCCCCGCTTCAAATTTTCATGGAGAAATACCTCGAAATGCAGATAAAAGATAAGAGTGTTATTGATTAGATCGGGTGGGAGGAGAGGCGAGGAGGTGCAAAGGTTCTCCATCACTAATCTCTCTGGCTGTGACTGCATCTAAATAACCTGCAGAGAGGGATAAACAGGCGCATCCATCATGAGACGACTGGTGCGGACGTTGATGAATGCGTCCGCCCTCCGCCACCCTCCGCCACACCTCTCCCTCCTGGTCAGGGATAAGAAGTGACACCGGCACTCAGGAGAAATACCCGGCTTAAACTGGACAGGAAAATGCCTACTTTAGCTGTGCTTGATTGAATGATTCAGGGCAGGCTTTGTGTGTGCGCCTGTGTGAATTTTTTTTTTGTCCCCTGTCCTCCGTCCCCTTGTCTCTTTGAGTTTGTGGGATTATCCGTCTTGATAGATCCTGTTTGTTTTGTCAAAGAGGAAATTGGTTTTGTGGATTTGTGTGAGAGTGAATGTGTGTGTGTGAGCTCAGCCATATATATGCCTCTTGTCTGATTGTGTATAAATTAATTTAGGTGTGCTTTTCTCTGCATGCCCATGCAGTGCAAGCCAAATCCCTCACGCTGCCTGGACCCAGTGAGCTGGCGTGCCCACGCCAGCTTGCCTCAGAGGTGCCAACCTGATAGATATGGTGTGTGTGCCAGGCTGTGCCTTCCCTCTTCACTCATAGAGCATTGAGATTGATCCCTCGTTCCCTCCCATTCCTTTCTCCCTCACTCCTCTGTGTGCCTCTGCCTTTATGAGACTGTGAATAGGTGAAGCTCACAAGCTCCAACAGATGGCCAGAGCTGCCCTGGTTCACTGTCTCTCTCTCACACACACACGAACACACACACGCACTCTACTGCCACATGAATGAAAGCCTAGAGAAAAAGCCAGGAAGAGGTAGAGTAAAATGTTGCAAGACAAAAGAGAAGAAACAGGAAGCAAGACAGAAGAGGAAAGACTAAAACTGTTGGAAACAGAGAGAGCCAGTGAGGAATCACGCAGGGAGGAAGATGGAAAAGTCAGAGGAGTGATAGAATAACTGCAAGAATATGTGAAAAGAAGAGAAAAAGAGAAGTGAAGGACAAAAATGCTGCTGAAAAGGGAGTGAGAGCAAAATTGAATTGTAGATTGAGGGAGCCTCTCTCCTCCCTCTTTCCCTCCCTCTTTTATTTATCTCATGTGAAACCACGCCTCCCTCCTTTTACTTGTCAGTGCATCTATAACAGTGAGCTGTCTGCACCGGGTTGCGTGGGGGGTTAGACGAGCTCCTCACTCTGCCAGCACAGGGGACCAGATCTGAACGGACCAGCCAGGACTGGATGGCACTGGACTGCTCAGAACAGGTGTGTGGATTTGTGTTTGTGCATGTGTGTGCATTTGTGATCGATGACAGAGAGCAGCATGTGTATCCCTCGGTGTGCGATCGCTTGTTCCTCCACAGGACTTGCTTCCAGAGTAGCGAATATAGAAGGTACAGTGCTGGAGCTTTGCCCTAGTTTACACTTGAATGGTCTGATCCGTTCTGTTTGTCTCTGAGATTTATGCATAGAGTCGCTAACGGCGCTGCTCATCAGGGTAAGAGAGATAAAACCTCTCATTCATGGGATGCGCTGGACTCTTCGCAGAGTATGTGGCTTTGAATCAGGGCAGCATGGAGAGAGGAGCTGCCTTTTATCTGGTGGAACAAGTTGGTAGCTTTTTCAGCTGGACGCTATCGACATGTCCTTTTCCTCCATTAGTTTTTTTTAAGTGTCTGTCATTTAAGTTATCATGTTTCTACATAATAGTGTCCTCTGGTAGGAAAATCGGTACATTCTGATTGTGTTTAGAATCGGAGAGAAGCCGCTTTAGGTCAGCTCAGCTTCCGCAGCTCATTGGTCTGTTTTGGTGTTCAATCCAATTTGTGATTAGTTCTCTTTGTCTTCCTGTTTCACAGTCTGCTGTGTTTTGCAATATGGAACATTCATTGTCTCAGCACTGCTTTGTATTTACTCATCCAGATATAATCCTGACTGTTGCTGAATAGTGTGTGTGGGTTTATATTTAGAGTGAAAACAAAAACTGCAACTGAAAAATTGTTCCCTTTTTCAAAGGAAGGGCCAGTTCAGTTCTTTATTGTTAGCTAGTGGGGACCTTATTTGGGAATCGGGAGGTACCCGCCACACAGCATTCATGGAAGAGTCGCCATTTCAACAGTTGCAGCCGCTGCCACTCCTATAGCAGCCCGAATGGGTTTAATCTACAAGGTTGGTCCTGGTGAATGTACTCACTATCAGTGTTTTGTCAATATCTTTATGGGTCAAAAGACTGTGTCATCACAAAGTGGTGGCAGTTAAGAGCAGCAGAGTGGAGGCAGGTTCGAGCACTGACCTAGAGGCTGAAATATTTATGACAGAGACAGCTGAACGCCCCGTGCTGTTTGTAGCAATATGGGTGGATGGATGAACGAACGCAAAGATGGAGGGATGGATGGAAAATAAAGAGGCTTCAGAGATCTGTTCTTTAAGCATACATTATTTATCACAACACACTCTGCCATGGAAGCTCTAACCCCCACATCAACTGGCCTCTTTTCTCACTGAGATGCCAGTGGACTAAAGGAGGATGCTCCTGCTTAGTCTACCTGTCAGCTAGACCTAAGGTGTGTTAAGACTTCAGCCTCGTGCTGCACACTCTGAACACACACACACACACACACTCACACTCACAAACACCCCACTTTCACCCACTCAAACAGTCACCAAACACTCACACACACACCCCACAGCCATGCCAGCATTCAAACTCTGAAGCACGACGCACATCCGGGTCGGCTTTAAAGCGTCAAGCCGCATGGAATCATGGGACAATGATAGCAGAAAATAGCTGTATAGTGACCTCATGTGGTCACTTGCCGAAAAGACCTTCCGTCTTTTTCTTGAGTTGATTTCTCTGTCATTAAATAAAGGAAGTTGGGGTTTATCGATCAGGCAAATATAGGCCACATGAACACATGAGAGATGTAACATCAACAACAGCAACAACATATACCTTTTAAATTACGCGAGAAGGCCATTATGAAGTAACATAAACAAGAACATGACGTGTAAGTGTAGCTGAAGTGAGGTTAAATAACAACAGCAACACGATTTTACAATAAATTTACATTTGTAGGCTAGGTATTTCTAAGTGTTTACAGGGGAAAGGGGCAAAAGATGGATTTTGCATGATGCTCACAATTAATGAAAAAATAATCACAATGGAGGCACTCCGGTCAAAAATGAGTAATTATAAAGAAATACAGCACGATAGGGACTCATTATATCGACTGAATTGATTGTAAATGTAACACTATGGTAACATGTAATGGCAGTGATAGAAACATCACAGGAATAACAGTATTGTAAATGGCTGAATTTGTCTGCTTAATTTGCATCTCAATACCTTGCCACTGATAGTACAGGCCTATGTGTTTGTTTCCCTGTTACATGATCAAGGAAAAGACATGAGATACATTTAAAGGAGCAAACACGACACCACATGGCCTACTGCAGCAGTTATACTTGTGGGTCTGCTACATGTCTCCATTTAGAAACCAAACAACACTGAATAAAAAATCTCACTGTTTTCCACTAAACACTGTGTTGCTTTGCCTGAAAGCCTTTTTTCTGTCAGTCTTAATGGGCTTGTTGATAGAGGAGTCCACTGGTACTAGCAAGTGCCGTGCAAGGTTGGTTTTAAGCTGCATTTGTGTCGGCGGCAATTAACTAATCTATCCTCCTATGCCCTGTGGGGGTTGTGAGCTAATCTTGAATGGCATAATACGATTTCTGTGTCTACTACCACTATTGACTACTGCTACGTGGCACATAGAGTTTAAGGATCCTTCATCAGCCGCAATATGTGGATCTGGATGCAGCGAAGAAGCAGACAACAGACGACGTGAGGAGCTGTGATTCATAAACAATGGACTAAAACAGGAACACTCTTACTGGACATTAACAGAGAACCTCCACCATCCTGCCATGGAGGGGTCATCTGCGAGAAAAGTGAGTTCTTGCAAGTTGTTTTCTCCAACCTTCACTCCTGTAGAGGTCATCGTGCGGTCTGGTGGCCATCTGTCAGAGCTTTAGTTGACTTCAGTTAGACTGTAAGTGTAGCCTAAGTCATGGTTTATTTTAAATGATATATTTCCAATAGACTATAAGGTCCGTCTCACATTATGTAGATTTTGGGCAAGCATAAAACAGTGTCATTCATTGTCAGATTAGGATGATCAAGGTTATGGAGTTAATTATGTGTTTTATTCTAAGATTTTAATATATATTGAAAGATAGTAAACAAAAGATTAAGTCTACATGTCTAACGCTCCATTGATGCTCAGTTTATTATTCGCTATTCGGGACTCCAGAAAAACTGGTAGAGCTGCTTTAGATGATTTAGATCAGATTCAGAACAGTCGAGTTTTTTGTCATTGCACACTATAAAAAATTCCGAGCCACTAAAATTCAGTCTAGTATCTACAGTTTAATGCACATTGTTTATAGAATAAACAGTAAGAGTTACATATGACTACATTAAGATATATGCAGTATATCTAGTAGTACTTGTGCAAAAGTTACCGTAGGCAAATATACAATGCAGGTGTAAACACGTGACTTGTTACTTTTGTCTTTTGAATAGTTGTTCAAATATTTGTTTTGTTGTGACATATTTTCATTTTCCAACGAATGAATAAAATCTATGTCGATGTTTCTAAAGGTGAAATGATCTTTGCTCGCGATCACACGAATCAGAGCGTCTGTTCTAGAGAGAAGGAGAAGTTGAGCGATCGGGATGAGTGATTTTGCTGGAATCCATCCCAGCCCTGCATGCTCTAACTATGGCTTCCATCAGATCAGACAGCAGGCAGGTTATCTGCAGGCTGAACCTCTCCACAGGGGCCCACAAGGGGAAAGGATTTGGAGGCTTATGTTGGTGACAGGAACACTAAAAGGCACAATTGATCTCAAAAACATCTGAGGAAGACAGTTCAGGAATCTTACAGGCAGCTGCAGAGCAGTTTCTAGAATGCATATGCTTTATTAACAGCGTCTACCATCTGTTACTTGCTCAATATGATCCTAACCCTGGTTATCTGGTTTCACTGGGTGTGGCAGAGGTATCTATTATTGTGTCACAATAGGATGTATTATTAATGTCACATTTTCATCTCATGTAAAAAAAAAAAAAGAAAGAAAGAATAAAAGAACATATACTTAAACCACCTTCTTTTAAATCACTGGTGGAACTTTGGTCAAGTTCTGTCAAAGACCAACACAGTCCATGTTACTGTCTTCTCTGACAGAGCTGTTACGTCACCTTCGTGCTGCAAGTAAACAAAGCTCACCTGCTTAAGCAGCACAGCGGGCACTGTCCCCTTTAGCTCTCACAGAATCTAATTATACCCTCCGTCCAGTCAGGCAAAGATCAAAGTAAAGATTTTTTGACAAAACACTTTGGTAAGTCTCAGCCGATCATTTACTTGTTACGTTACTAACAGGGTGTCTCTTCTTCTGTTTTCTTACTCCCATTTTAACTGACAGAAAACAGGATATGGACATCCAAAAAAAGGTATCTCAACACACAAATGCTGAACAAAAAAGGAAATATATTCTAGAATTGACGTAAACACACACACACACACACACACACACACACACAGAGTTTACGATGCAATGTTTAAAAATGTTTAATTGATAGAAAAGTATCTCTTCAGTGTTACCAACCAAATATTGTTTGCTCAGTTTATTTCAACCAAGTCATTTAATACATTTGAATAACAGTTTGATTGATAGATCTATCAATCAAACTGATAGTAGACTTAACTGAAAAATGAAAACACAGTTTTCTTAGGCATTTTAGTCCGATACCAACAAAATTTATGATTTATTTATTTTTATAGTGTTGTTTCCATTCAGCTACAATATTTTGGCGGAATTAAAATTTATCAGATTTTAGGATAAAAAAGTTCAAGTCAACTCATAATTAATTATATACTTTTTTTTTTTAATGTTCATCAGAGACCCCTGCTGGCCCCCTGTTGCTGTCACGTCAGTCCACAGCAGATTACAGCAGCGATGAAAGTGTTCAGTCCAGGAGACTGAATGGCTCGGTGGAGACGCCCAACTACCAGAACTTGCACCGGGAGCTGCTGCTCAGCCACAAACGGTACAGCAGGTCACATGATGAAATGTGGTCAACACGTGAAACAGAGCAGTGTGTGTATGTGTGTGTGAGTTTGACCCCATCTGACTATGCAGGGGCCTGCTGCTGGAGGAGAAACCAGAGCTGAAGCGAGTGTTGGAGCAGCGCAGGCTGGAGCTGCACAAGGAGGAGGAGATGGCTCGACGGCGGCCGTCAGATCTGGAGACGGAGCTCCGCAAGAGGCAGCAGAAGCTGGAAGAGGTCAGGGGCACAAACAGCCAGGGGTGGAAAGAGTACCCAAAAATCTACTTCAGTAGAAGTACTGTTACCTTGATCAAATTTTACTTGAGTAGAAGTAAAATTACAGGTGTAAAAATGTACTCAAGTAAAAGTAAAAAGTAGCTCATTTAAAATGTACTCAGAGTAAAAGTTACTTAGTTACTCTTTGGGGGTGGCGGTGGGTTGTAATATCATCTCTTTATCTTCATCCCGCTCCATGTCTGCACAAAAACGCCCCTTTGCTGTCTGGGTGTGTACGACTGACTGTGGTTCACCTTCTGGTGCTGCAGTTAGTCACCCAGAGCCAATCAGATGGACTGTTACTGGCATGCAGTCGCAGCACCAGTTCATAGAAAACTTGGAGAAACTTATTGTTTCATCCTTTTTCTTGCTCAGTAACTGATGTGATTTAAAATGTAGTGAAGTACAATACTTCAAACAAAACCTACAGATTTTAAAAACCACTTTAAAAAGTACAAGTACACAAAAAACTACTCAATTACAGTAACGTGAGTAAATGTAATTAGTTACTTTCCACCTCTGCAAACAGCGAGGGGACATTTCAAATTCTCTTTGGTTAAAAAGCACAGGGGTCAAAGGTTAGAGGGTGTAGAGACGAGCACCACAAGTCAGCAGTGGAGCAAAACTAAGTGTATTAATTCAAGTACTATTTTGAGCAATGTTGGGCAAGTTACTCTGAAACACTACTAAATGACTTATAACTGATGTATACTATGTATTACTTTTTATAAAGTAATACATTTACTTTACTCATTACTTTGTATCAAAAGCAATCAGTTACTTTACTGGTTACTTTACTAAAGTACTTTTGCAACCCAGCCGACTTCTTAAAAAAGTGACACACAACCTGTTTTGTCAGCTCCAAAAACTTAATCCACTGTAAAATACTTTCATCAGATATCTGAGGACAGATAATGTTGTCAGAGATCAGGGGTACTCCAGTGCCAGCATGCGGATGGCTCTTTCTAGTAACGCAGTAACCACTGAGTTACTTTGAAAAGTAACTGTAATAGAATAAATGTTTTGGCAATTGTGCTCCCTTACTTTACTGGCTACTGGGAAAAGTAATAAAATTACAGTAATGTATTACTGCCAAACCCTGGTTTTGAGACACTTTGTGTGAGTATTTCCATCACAGCTACACGATACTCCATTACATTCAGATGGAAATATTATTGTTCATACACCACTATGTGTATGATAGATGTAGGTAATGGGTAATTTTTAAATAAAAATGTAAGTGCCTCCCAGCTTTTTTGCCCTTTAACGCCTTCTAAGCATCAAGTTTTCCCTTTTGTCACATTTCAGATGTTCATGAGTTGTTGGCAGTTTAATCAAAGTGACAATTCAACAGTTCAACTTCAAAAGGGGTTAAATGACCCAACATTTTACAAAAAAAACTTTGTAATCTCATGACCCCTCAATTTCACCTTTGAGAGGCATCACAGCAGCAACTAACTGAACAATACAAATAGCTTAAACAAGCTACACACTTCAGTGTAATACTATATTATCATTTATTACTGACTTGTCTTTTGTTTCTTCCAGTACGAGCAGGAGGAGATTAGGCAGCGGGAGAACCAGCAGAAGATCCCAGAGTTTGTCCGTGTGAAGGACAACCTGAGGCGGACGCAGATGTCTGAGCAGTGAGGCCCTAAGGCTCCCATCAGCCCCTGCAGCATCTCACCATAGTGGCCCTATATTTATGTTCACACTCTGCTGGATTACATATGAAAAACAGAACAAAACATCACAGATCCAAGAATACCAGGAAACACATAATCCACACTTAGACATGTCCTCTCCTCCACAACATTCTCCAAGGCGAGTTAAATCTGGATTACATTTGACTAGAACCCAAATGACTGAGAATCTCCATGGAAACGTCATTGTTCTGCTTATTATGAGAGAGTGGAAGTTATCATTTTGTATTAATAAATAAGTGGATCAATATTTATTAAGGGAAAGCTACTTCTGTTAAGAGGGTGGGTGTTTTTTTATGTTTTTTTAATGGCCATTAATACATTTATTTTTTCATCTTCTCGTGACTCTTGGATTAAAGGAGCATGATGCTGTTTTATTGTTTGTTTGGTGGATTGTTAACAGTGATGTCACTCAACCAGAAGTGTTTTGTATCAATAGAAATCTCCAGTGTTACACATTTGTATGTTTGTTTATCTGTTACTGTCATGACTTTTGATTATTAGTGTGTCCATGTGCTGTGGAAATAAAGGCTTTAAGGTTTGCAGAGATTCGTTGTTACGTTGGACACAATTTAAAGCACTGGGGATTGATTTGCATGCAGCTCTTCTCCCTCAGGACTCTCGTGGTTCTTTCACATGGATATGGGGACTTTGTTTAATTAGCTGATCTTTTCATTCCATCACGGGACGAGAGGAGAAAGCACAGGCCATCTGGTGGAGGCTTTTCAGGATATATTGGCTCGGAATACCCAAGGGCCTGGTTAAAACACCGGAGACATTTGGGAAAGTCGGAGAAGCCACTGGCTGAGCAAGAGCTTGTTTGCTTGTTTTCAGAATTATATTTACATTATTTACGTAACATGTCTCATAGATAAATTCAACCTGAAATCCTGCACATAATCAATAGTAAAAGAAAATTCAGATCTTTAATAATTATCTGCAAATTGTAGGCCTTCTTAATGATCAAAAGTAAAAGCATTCAGTAATCAAGTTTGTCCCATAGCTTATATTTTGATAGTGATATATTAACATGTAGGCCTGAGCAGCTTTTTA
>JAQFJB010000002.1:8183439-8193644 GCA_029874875.1 Naso minor | reverse complement strand
CATCCATTGCTTTTCCTATTGATAGTGACCATTTCCAGCCCATTGCATCCAGTACAGAGGTTGGACAACTCGCCGTTTCACTGCGAATGCTAATGCTAATGCTAGCACAAGTCAAGGGACCCAACAGTAACCACCACCAAACTGATTCAACACTCCACAGTGCATCCAAAGCAAGCTGAATATGGCAACAGTGTACTGAGGTGAATTTGAGTGTCTGCAGAATAAATTTAGAGATCAAACTATGGCTGAATTTCTTTCATTTGGGACTCTGTTAGGGTTAACAGCAAGCCCAAAAAATATCTTCCAAAAAAACAGTGTTCATTAAAGATGAGTCCTCCTACTCATCCTGCACACTACCCCAAGGCGCCACCCCTCAATTTAACGATGGAAGTCTTTTCAGCAGGTGAGAACACAGACGTGACATGGTGTGCATCAAAGGAAAACTCTGGAAAATGTTCCGATCTGATTCTCCAGACACTGTCCACAGTTCATATGAGAAAGGGTCCAAAATATTCGAGTAACAGAGGGAGGGCCTCGCTTATTTAAAGACTGAAACATAATATTCTGCTTCCTCCTCTCTACAATAATTTTCATACAGTAATTTGCAAATCCTGCTAACTGGTTTCACATGTCCCAGCAATTCAACTAAGACTGTTTTATAAAGTGATTACGTTAGTCAGGTACTTATTTAACGCATGTAGTTTTGACATTTGTTACACTTACTGGGTCTGTTACTCAAAAAAGCAAGCAACAACAGCGAGTGTCAGTTGCCTCAAGCATTTTTAGCTTGAAACCCTGACATGGAATTTGATGGAGTATTTTTCAACCAAATTCTTTTTGTTTGTTTGACAATTTTCTGATATGAAGCACTTTTAGAAGCCTGTCATGCAAAACACTAGAGTAAAATTTACATTTTGTGAACTGATATAGTACTTTTTCTATTTTATCTGTTTGAAGATATTGAGAATAAATCCCTTCAGGTGTATGGTGTGTGCCCTGGGATTAGCAACTATGTTTTATCTCAAAGTGTTCCATGTGAGCTATTTATTTGAGAGCCTAAAGAGGCAACCATTTTCCAGTAATTCACAAGAAACACCAAAGATCAGGGAAGTCATGACATGAATATCTTTTACTCAATGTGGTGGGAAAATCTCATCTCACATCTTGTGACACCTTGGGGGAGTCCCCACCTCCAGGATGGGAACCGCAGGCTTAAAGAGCATTTTGACTTATGTGTACAAAAGAAAGCAAATGTATTTATTTTTAGGACAAACAGACAAAGAATACTTTGTTATTTAAAAAAAGCCACAGCATTCACAGCTTTTAGTTTCGAAAGATGGTCGTCTCCTGCTGCTCACCTCTACACAGCAATTCCCATCCAGAACTATGTTGCCCTGGCACTCCTTGCGGTCCTCCCCGGTGTAGTAGGACAAGTTGCTCGGCCTTAAGGTAAACCAGCGTTCCTTCCAGTTCCTCCTCAGCTGGCCTTTCTTCCACAAATAACCCTGCAAGCACACCATCGGACACACACACACACACACAGAGTCACCAACACAATGCAGAGGAAGTCAGACACAAAAACAGACTTCTGGTGGCTGATGGGTCTCCTACCTCTTTGAGGACATCACCAACTATCTCCCTGTATACTTCCTCTACAGCCATGCTGGTTATGCTCTTATCAATTCCTCTGGTTATCTTTCCTGAGTTCATCATCTCCAGAAAAATCCAAACAGTTATGCCGTTCTGCTGCACTGTGTCTTGAGAGAAGAAGTCCTCTAGTTCAACACAGTTGAACTCAGTGCTCATAGCCATGCATATTTTCTTTAGGAGGTACTCCACCTGCAGAGGACGAGAAACCAAAGGTCTTCGGAGTGAGAAATAATGCGATTCATTTGGATTATCCGTCTTTGCTGCAGCACACCCAAGGGAGGAAGTAACTCGGTAACTACCTATGGTAATTATTTCTTATACTGTAAACAGGCACCTGTTTTTTAATGTCTTGGGGTATTTCTGAACTAAAACTAAGTGTCTTTAAAAAGATTTTCCTCTGAAAGTTTTCTAAATTCACTACAGTTGGGGAGCTATTAATAAATGCGCATAAATACATAAATAAAAATGTATATATAAAAACTAAAAGCAGTCTATCTGCACTTTATTTTGTAGTTTCTGATTTTCATAAAACACTGCAGTAGAGTTCACATCTAACAATGAGGTCCTTTGTCAAGAGAAACATTTATTCATGTTGACTTATAATTGTGTATGCTTAAGTAACAACATTGACACCTTCTGACACTGTGGTACTCATTGCACCACAGACTTCTTTTAATCAGCAGTTTGTGTGTGGAGCATACACCAAAATAAAAGTGTTTTCTTAACTCAGCGCAATAGAAACTACTCTGCCCTTGAAATGTAGGTCTTTCTCTTGGCAGCAGCTGCAAAAAACACTCAACAGGAAACCAAAACGAGACTCGCAAGTGAGAAACAAGCCCACACTGCTGCATGAAAAGAGCATCGTGTTCCATGATGGCAAGAATCAAGGCTTTAGCCAGGGTGTATTTAGTGGTTTATAACACATCCACAAATGATTACTGACTACAGTCAAATATTGTGTCCAACAACAGAGCACAATAACTTAAAGTGTCCATGTGGCTAAATTTAGAAACAAGTGCCACCATGATCACACCCAGCCACGATCAACAATGACTTCAAGAAGTACAATTTCTTATTTGCTTGTTTGTTTGACTGAACACAACACAAGAAACAAGGGATACCTCATGTTCCAACGCAGCATACAAAGATATACAGTATCTGTTTTGTAATAGAAACTGTACTGAGAAAGTGTACAGAAATTCCTTTAAGTCTTAAGTGAACCTACCTCGTCAGGGACCATAACCAAAGGGTACTTGTCTTCAGAGAGAAAATTAAAAAGGCACCAAAGTCGAAAAGCATCCTTCTCTGGCAGGACGGTGCTGCTGTTTTTGTCCGTCTGATAGTTTTTCTTTGCCGTAAGAGTCCAGCAGAGCTCATCTACGTTTTCCTTGGTAAAAGAGCCTTCAACAACCTGCGACAGCAAAATGCAGAGACTGAAAAAACTCTGACAGCATCCTTGACTACATAACATCACAATCTGACGAAATGGATAGAGTGTACAGTTGTATTTTTATCACCTTATCCAGGATGTATCTGTTGAGGTACGGCATGTAGCCTTGACTGGAAACTGGACCATCATCATCGTCCCTGAAGTGCTCCTCCAATGCAACCGGGTCATGAGGGATGCACAAGACTGTGCACAGGTTGTGGGACAGCACCTGAAAAATCACAATATTTTAAAAAAGACTAGAGCCAATCACACAAATCAAATAAGCTTTACTGGCCTGACTGCTGATGTTGCATTATTGTCAAAATTATGTAACACACTGTGTGCAAAGCTGTTGAGTTTGTTAGCAGGGATTGTTACTATTTCCTCAGAAAAAATCAGTCAGTAAATTCAGAGAAATATGTTCATTTTGATCTTCTGGGAAATGAAATCAGACATTTCTGTTGCACAGTACTTTCCTAAAAATAATTTTGCTGGCTCGTAAAAATGTGTGAAAAACATAGAAAACCTGGGTGGCTGAAGTCAGCAAGAAACAGTTTGCATGGCACACACTCAAAGTGCTTTACAGGTTAGTTTAGTTAAAAACTAAAACTTAACATAAAGACAAATAGTAAAACTTTAATGAATAAATATGAATAAAATGAAAAGTGGAAATAATGTGAATTTAAAAAAGATAAAAACAATGAAATAGTAAAACAGTAACAGAAAACAACAATAAAAAGTGCTGAAATAAATTGCATTACAAGCTATTAATAACAAACACCGCGGTGTACTAATGTTATTATTATTACTATTATACTACTATTACTACTACTACAGTGTCAGAGAAGGTTTTTCTGGATAAACTTGGCTTTATTGCCATAAATGAGTTTTATTTACTGCCAACCCTAACCCTAACGACATGACATATCGGACACATTCATCAAACAACCACTCTCTGAGTGTTGAGCCATAACCACATCCTGTCTTGAAGCTCCAGTGCACTGCAACATCTGTCATTTCTGAGGCTAATGCACAAAACGGCTTGCTTCTGAGAGCGTCTAAAGAACATGGTGCCTGTACACAGGCGGCATGCATGAGGGGGATAAGCCTAGTCATGAGGCTGTCTCGCTGTGAGCCAGGCAGCACATAGCTGCGACGTGGAGGTGGCTACAAAATAGAGTCCACTACACCAAGACTAAGTGACATAACAATGAGATCAACACAAATACAGTGGCTTCATTGAAGCCCTGTGGCAAGAAACAACAATCACCAACATGTTTCCACTTTGTCCTTGCTCAGACAGTGACAATGTTCTTCTTACACACACTGGCTCATGGTGTGAAGATATTCTATTCAGCAGGCTGTTCTCTGGTCAGGTCCAGTGTCAGAGGACCCTTTGCACTACAAGCTGGTACATGTAGGCCCAGGGCGAGCACAGCTTGGCGATGAGGGCTCCCATTCATATACAGACTGAGAGCAAACTGTTACTCTCGTGCTCTTGTCAGACAGAGGTACATATTGTGCTCTCTTTCAGCAGTTGAAGCATTTTACTCGAAATATAGGGAACGAATTTGTTCCTTGTTGAACGGCATGTAGTTTAAAAAACAGAGTTTCATACAGGAAACGTGGATGACGATAAGTAATATCAGATTGCACACATGCTTATTTCCTGTAGCGCAGAACTAAGCTTAATATAACAAAGACCCTATAACAAATGCGTTCAGTATTAAATTTGTTTCAAAAAAGAAAAGAAAAAAGAAAAATAAACTACAAGTATTTTCACCTCATCTTTTCCAGGAAAAGCCCAGGTGATGGAGTATGAAGTGAAATAGGAAACGAAGCAACAATTTAAAAAAAAAAAAAAGAAAGGGAGTGAATTTTAAATTGAAAGAAAACGTTTTAGAAAGTCCAGGTAGTCCACTCACCTTTAGCTGAGACTTGGACACTTTCCCGCTCCTCTCTAGATCCAGGGCTGTGAAACCGTACCAGATGGACTTGAGCAGCTCAGACCGCAGGTCCATGTCTACAGCACAGTTACTTTCTAGTTTCCTCCTTTACGTCTCTTCTTCTTCCCTCTGCTGTTGACACAGGGCCCCTGGGTGTCAGGCTGACACCCACGTTGTTGCTGCTGTCTGGCAGGCAAGAGGCTGCAGCCTGCAGGCAGTGCCACCTGCAGGACAAACACTGTTACTGACAGAGAGGAAGAATTGTTTACTTTTAATTTGCTCCTGCCTGCAAGCAGTGAAACAAGATTACCTGTATGAAGATCCCTTAAGGCAAAATTACATTATTATTATTATACTACATTTTGGGTAAATGTCATTGCTCCATAGATACTTCAGTAGGCCAACTAAGAGTGTTTCTGCTACTAATTAGTTAACTTTTTTCTGTAATTAAACTGTGTTCTTTTATTATTATCAAAATTCAGATACTTATATCAGAGCAAAAAGGGCTAATCTGCATTTTAGTGTTGGAATTGGCTAAAATGGAGATCATTTGAACAAATACGTATATTTCTGAGTACTCTGCTTTAAACGAGGCATCAGGTTTTTGTTTTTGTCATTAAAGTCTCAAATTTCAAAGTAATGAGTGTCTGCTTTTGTCTCAAATGTAGTTATTAATTCATATATTTATGCCTCCTGTATAGTACATATTCAAGCAGAGAACAAAAAACCTTGAAATCATGCTGATGTTTTCACAGCCTGGCTCTGTCCCTTTTTTCATCAGTACCAATATTCTGCGGGTGGCGGCCTGTGGCAGGTGAGTGGAGTCGGAGGAGCAGGTGAGGAGAGACGGCAAGATCATCCCATATCTCACTGACAAGCAATGTGCCAGAAAGATTTGGCTCACCTTTGCTGATTTCTCTACATTTATGAGGAGAAAACAGTGGAGCTGACTACAATTATCTGCAATCTCACACTGTCTCTGTGGAAAAGAAAAAAACACCTACAGCAAATTAGTCTCGTTTGAAGTGAGTTTACTCATGTAAATTAAGAGTGTTTTCAAAAGTTAAAAACAAATGCTGATAATCTCCTAAATTATTTATGACGATAAATATATTGTCGAAGAAAGGATCACATGACTGCATTAGTGCAGCTTGAGCAGACGGCCTCCTGTGTGATCCTGAGAGCCTGAAAGTGAGTTGTTTATTTAAACTGGATATTTTGATTCAGTTTTAAATTGAAAGCTGTACATAGACTTCCTAAGTTGATGTATTCATACACGTCACTCTTTAGTTTATTACAATTCGATAGGTTAAGACACTGTGTTTGTTATACTGATCCTAATTTGAATTGTTCACTCTGAATTTTGGGCTAACTGATTTGAATAATTCAGCATTGGTGGGGAGAGGCCGCGGCAGAAACAGTCACGTGGTAGATGAACTTTCGCGTCGTTACCATGGAGCTGTTTACGAAAATCCGTTTTTCATTGGTCGGCGGTATTGTCATGACTAGAGTGCGCTCAGTCATTGGTTCGTATGGCTTCCTATCGCGACCAATAGCGAAGCGCGCTTTTTACAAACTGCTGCGAGTCCAGGAAGCAGGCAGCCCACTGGGGTGTGAAAGGACATAATAAGGGATCTTTAAATTTTCACAAAACGCCTGGAAAACCAAAACATTTCGAGTTAATAGTACCAAAATATTTAATCTCGAAGCAAAGAAGAAGCAACGGAAGCCCTTTTTTAAACTCGAAAGTATGTAACGTATGTTGTAAAAGGCTTTATGTTTGTATTTAGCATGTGCTAACGAGAAGAGACGACACTTAGCTTTTAGTTGGGTTAGAGCTACTCCAGCGTTAATGTTAACGTTAGTTGGCTGGTGAACAGGTTGTTTTTTACTGTGTGCAGCTTTCCCTACCCTCTCGTATGTGCTTTATCAACCAGGCCAAAAAAAGTCCAGTTTTAATGCCGGATAAGTTTCTTTAGCTGTGTCACTGATGGTGGCATTTGGCTGCCTGAAGCTCTACCTTTCTTGACTTGCTTGTTTCTGTTTCTTGCTTCTTCTTCTTCTTCTTCTTCTTCTTCTTTTTTTAACTTTGAACTGGTACAATTGTGAATTGTTGAATGTTTGGAAAGAATTGAAGTCTGGTGGTTATTTCTCTGCCGGTGCATGCTGTATTTATTGTTTATCTTTACACAGTTTGTTATTGGAATCTATTGTTTTCAATAGTGCTCAGTTTTTATTTGTGTCTGTTTGGCTTTTGTTGACCCTGTAGTTGTTTTTCACGCCTACCCATTGTCATGGACTCTTCTCCAGTCCTTCGCCAGCAAGGCCGAGACAAAATCCGCAGTGACTTTCAGAGGTAAGCCAGTTTATTAAGTACTAAATGTGAATGATCGCTTTCTTTTTTTTAGGGATTAAGGACTTTAGGGATTGATATTGAACCAGTTGTCAGACATTGTCATTTACCAAAAGCTTTCATGTTGTCACTTTGTCATCTTGTTCATTCTTTTTCAGATAGACCCTGATTCCGACCTTGTACTGCTCTTGTAAAACTGCTTGTGTTGTTTAGGCTGCGTTTAGCGTATGAGAATTGGTGGCCTCTCATTTTGTTATTCTCTTTTGTCTCAAAATAAGGCAGCAAAAATTGGTTTTGCCATTAGAACGGAAACTTGGCTACTGGCTGTAAAATAATAAAAATTTGAACAAGATTTAATTCTAGTTGCACTTATTATTTTGCAACGGACTGGATTTCTCCGCACAGAATGAAGAATGAACACAACAAAATGCCAACGCACCCAAAGCCTTCCAAACTCCTGTCTGCACCTCAGCTTTCCAATCAGGATATTGAGAACAAGGATCCTGAAAACTCCGAAATGAGTAGGAAGGCACCTGTGCGACCAGGTGTCACTAGGCTTCCGGTGCTTGCAAAGTCACTTCGTCTTCAGACTTCTTCCGACTTCAGCCAGTCTCACTGTAGGTGGGAGGAAAAACCTCTGGCTGTAAGTGTTTCCTGCTCAACTTCAAGATTTAAATGCTTTTTATTTAATCAAATGATTCTTAAGTTGTTAATACTGTATTACACTCCTACAGGGGAAAGCTAAGAAGAAAAAGCCGTGCACCAGGCCAATACCTTTTAACCTGTCGCAGCCCAAGAGCTCAAGAACGGCCACTGGAAATCAGCAGCCCCTAACTGTTTCACGGACTGGCGCTCAGGCTTTCCAACCTGATAACAACGCACACAACGCTGATCTAAAAACCCATAACATCAATGCAAAGCCTACTAAACATCCAGCTATGTTAAACAGCGATGTGAACTCAGCCATGGATACAGTGAAGTCTAATGGAAACGCTAAAGAAAATACATCCCTGAGGTCCGGACAGTCTGTGCCCTGGGCTACTTTGTCCCATCCTATATCATCCGTTCCTAATCACAGTATGCATCAGGACAGCACCGCTTCTGCAGAGGCTGCTTTTAATGCAGAGGCCTGTCTGGATAACATGAACCTGCTCAGTCTCAAAGATCCAACCAAGACATCCCACACCAACAAAACGATGGAGCTCACCTCACAGGGCAGTTTTCCCAAAAGTTCCACTGGTGAGTCAAGTGTGTTGTCGCCTTGTCATTACCTTTGAGCAGAGCATTGTGTCGTGCGCAGTGTTACAGAAGATATTTGAATCTTACAGTTGCATTCATGTTAATATTAGAACTGGGTGATATGGGCGGATAATTATATTGCAGTATTATTAGGCTTTATATTGGTGGCACAGCGGCTTAGTGGTTAGCATTGTGGCCTCATAGCAAGAAGGTCATGGGTTCAAATCCTGGCTGAGGTAGGGCCTTTCTTTGTGGAGTTGTATAATCTCCCCGTGCTCATGTGGGTTTTCTCCGGGTGCTCTGGTTTCCCCCACCGTCAGAACATGTAGGTATATCTCCAGTCAGTACCCTTGACCGAGTTATTGGCTCAGAATCTAGAGCTGGTCCCCGGGTGCTATATTGCGGCTGCTCGCTGCTCCTCAGGGATGGGTTAAATGCAGAGAACACATTTCACTGCACACTGTACATGTGACTAATAAAGTACTTTTACCTTTACCTTTTATCTCGGTAAACGGCATGTATTTCAATATTTTTAAATCTTCTTCTCCAAAGCACATTACACATTGTTCGACCAAATTCCCTCTCTGATGTGAGATTATTGTAGGGATAGTTGGTACTTTAAAAAAAATATTAATGATTTACTAAAATTACTAAGAATCATTAGTAATGTAGATATAATGACTAAGTGACCAAAGGCAAGTGTTAAAACAAGTAAAACTGATAAGTTGAGAAAATTACATCACTTTAGTGTAATACGGCGTTTAAAATAAGGAAAAAAAACATTTACTCCATTTTACAATATAACAATATCCCATATCGAAGACCATATATAGTCTCATATCTTGATAATGATGTAATACCTTTATATTTCTCAGCCCTACTAGATATATTTATATATGCATTCAGTTGCGAGTAGATTTGGATTGGTACATCTAGCCAAAACTACTGCAGCTACTAACTACTACTACATCAGTCCTGCACTAAGCCCTCAGGAAGATTGTGACATAAAGTGTTTGCTGAAACTGTGTTATAAAGTAGTGATTTACTTGTATGGTCATTCTGAAGGATGTAGTTTGTAGTTTTTTTCCCCACTGCACTTATATATGAGTGAGGATGCGTCTGTCTGTCGAGTGTAACACAGTTCAACAGCACCACAAACTACTGCTTACATTAAAAAAGTACAGGTTAAGATTTTTGTTGTATTGTTTGTTTGTTCTTGCCTATACTAATCAGACTTAATCCAGTGTTATATTGCTGCAACAACTGTGTTTCTTCCTCTGAGATGAATTTCACATGCCCAGTAACACAACTGTAGCTCTTTATTGATTAAATGCTTAGGGTTTTTTTTAATGATTGTCTGCTCTTTTTTAGTTGTGACCTTAGCTGCATTGCTCACTTGTTTGTCCATGTGGATAGCAGTCAGCTGTGTTTTTCTTTATGTGTTTCAGACAAAGGGGAAAATCTCCAGACTGATCATGCCGCTTTGCTCAGCATCCTTCGGACAAAAACTCCACAGTCCAAACCCTACAACGATTTGGTGAGTCGATTTTATGTTCCTAACTGCCTTTTCCTGTCTGATTTCTTTTGT
>JAQFJB010000002.1:8089040-8102664 GCA_029874875.1 Naso minor | reverse complement strand
GTTAACCTGTCTGCACTTCTTCACGTTTAAATCCAGGCAACTAACGTTGTCATTTTAAAAAGATCTCTGTCTATTCCGTAGCAAAAAACTTGCCTTTTAAAACAAAAACGTAGTAATGGTAGTGTTGATGAGCCACATGTGTGCGCAAAGCTGTTTGTGTGAAGCATGAATAAGCCACACCATCGGCAGGAACAAAAGAGCGGAGCAGGGTCACTGCTCAGGACAGCGACATGCATAAGACAGTCACACGCAGTTGAAATAAAGTAAATGCGCATTTAATTCCAGAAATAAAACATTTTGTGCCTTTCTTTTTGGGAGGGAGGCCGCTCCTCCAGATGAAAGGAAGAGGAAACACCGGTAGCTGACTCCCTCGACTCGCTGAGGTTAACAGGACTGTTCGCTAAGAATTGTGGGATTTTGAGTCAGAATGTATGGACGTTACGCATATTGGAAACCGTAGGAAAAACTTTAGCTACCAAGGAGTATAGTGTGTGGCACATTGAAAATAAAAAGTTTTCCCTCTCACACACAGGCTGTCGCACCAGTGCTACCAACATGAATTCATTCATCGCACAGACAGATTATTTCATAGCACAAGAGACATATATGCACTGTACAGCCCTGTAATCAGTTTTAAAATACTGGATTTTAAGATTATCACAAAAAATTCTTACACTTCTCCTTTAAAAGAACATCTTCCACTTTAACCTACCTTGCACACTTCTACTGCTATCCCCCACTCATAAATGTCCCTCTGTTTTTTCACTCCCTCCTCTCTCCCTCTCTCTACGGTGAGGATCAGTGGGTCAGTTAGGCTCCAAGGCCACTGACTGTTTCTCTTTAAAAAATAACCCACTTGTAAAAGAATTTGATGCTTTTGCTGCCTCTTGTTTTAAAACCCAAACATTTCAGCTGCGAAAATCCTTCTGAATGTAGCACTGAAAGACGAGCTCTCCTCTGATAATTCACACTATAAATCCTTACATTTTTCTCAGATATCTTACCCTCACATATGACCCATTATTTGTCTTTTGTTTCTATTATTTTGCATCCACGAATGGGACATATGGCTATTATATCTTGCACCTTTTGTTGCCAACTAACAATGTAGTCTGAGGTGAGAGGTAACTAGTAATAACTTGAAATTCATAATAACAACATAAAGCGAGAAAGGAAGTGCAACACACCCTCGTTATTCTATGGATGGCTTGGAGTGGGAGGTTAACAAACCTAAATGAATGTTATGGGTTATGTTCTTTTTCTGAAACTTCTTGGAATCATTCAGACCTCATTCGTTTCAAGGCTTTAAATGGACTGGTGACTGGCAAGGCAGTGGTCAGACAACATCATGACTTAGAGAGACATACTGTGTTGGAGCAAGGGGGCGTGTGAACTCCAAACAGGGGCAGCAGATGAGAATGTAGAGCCACTGACTAAAGGTTTGCCAACCTCCTCCATTTCCTCATTTTTCTGCAGCAACATTAAAGATGGCTTGAGGACAGAGAAAGAGGAAGTGCAAAAGTTTAAATGATATCAGTTAATGCAAACCAACCAGGTTGGACCACAGTCTCTTTCACCGTCTCATCTATCTTTTCAATTCATTATGTATTTTCTATGCATTTTTGTGTCATTCTTCGGGTTTTGCCTTTGTAGTCTTGCAAAAGAGGAACAGCTTGCCATTGAGGCATTCTAACAGAGCAAACAAATTCCCTGTTCTGTTTACATCTCGTCATTAACCACAAAAATGTTCTAGTTAAGTTTAGGTAAATACAGCAACAGATTGACATACAAATTTTCAATGTCTTTGCCAGTAATTTGAAACTGTCTTTGTGACTAGAACTGTGACCCAAGAGTTGACAAATGCAACTTCTAGAATGCACAGTTTCAAGTTGTTTGTGTTTATCTCCCGTATCTAAGCTGCAAAATACACAATGTGTCTTAAGTCAACATTGTTTCCATCTTCTAACATGCTCCTTATGCTGCTAAACTGATCTAGACATGGGAAGGGATAAAAGACAAATTATCCAAAGATTCATGCACAGAAATGTGCTATCGAGAAACCACAGAAAACATGGTAGATAAATAAAGAAAAGAACAAAGAAGAGAGGTGGTAAAACAGGTACAAAAAAGCTAGAGACATAAGGCTACAGAGAGATTTAAATGAACTTAAAAAGATAAGACAGGCACAGTAGAATGATAGCAAGCAGGAAGGCAGGAAAGCAGACAAACCAGCAGATTGGCTTTAAAAGTACAGACGCGAAAGAGAAAGACAAAGAAGATGGTTAAATAGAGATGATGATCAACAGGTAGAAGAAAGACAGATACAGGTACTCAAAACAGAGAAAAAATGTAAAGAAAAGAAACACACAAACACAAAGAGCAAGACAAGACAAGGGGGGAAGTTTAGTAAACACACATACAGGTAAGACAGTCAAATGAGCAAAGAGCCAAAATAAATGTTGACTGAAAATAAATGTGAGCAGATAGAGAGAGAAAGACAAGACCTTAAGGATAAGTAAGGGAGACAGACGGGTGCCGTATTAAAAAACAGTTAGAGAGTCAGAATGACAAACATGATCTGTCTGAGGACTTTTCCACTTAGTGCCGTCAGTCAGTCAGCCAGTTTAGCAGGTCTCTGTAGAGAAGCTGGGCTGCATTAGATTTGCCTGCCGGCTAAAGGCACACTGGACACACGCTGAAGCCTGCTAATCAGGTCACCTGTTGCATAACACTGCACTAAGACCTGCCGCACACAAGCATATACCTATACAGACATACATACACACTCAGTGATGGGCATCTGTGCACGCATGCACTCTCTGTCTGTAATCACTCATACAACACACATCAACACACAAATCCACACACTAACACACACACACAGCAGGAAAATGAGTAAGGACATTTCAGTGCTGCTTACTGCACTAATTACCAAATTCTTTAGGGGCTCAATATAATGTCCATTTCTGAAACACAATTGAAAGGAAAATGTCGCAAAACAAAACTAAATTAGTAAATATAGTCCAGAGTCAAAAACTGATGAAAATATGTCCATCAGAAGAAATCAGCTTACAATAAAAACACATCAGCTGAGATAAAATAGTACACATTAAAGATAAATACAGGGCTCTCTCTGCCGTTTCTATGTATGTTATGCAAGTCAGTACAATCATGACTATATTGGAGAGGTAAAAGGGAAATGAATGAGAGAAAGGAAGAGGAAAACAAAAGAGAGAGGTAGAGCAGCAGGGGGTGAGAGGCAGGAAAGAGTCAGGGTGACAGAAACAAATGAAGAATTAAAAACCAAAGAGGATGTGGTTGTAGAACAAGGGAGGAAAGGTCAGAGAGGCAGAATTTTATTATGTTGTGTGTGATCATGTCCCTGGCTCAACAACAACCAAACACACAAGATTATTTAGCTGCGGCACACAAAAACACACTGTGGTCTGCATACATGAACATGTTCAATCTAGGTCGTGGCAATATATTGATGGATTGATATTGCGATTTGAGGCTAGATATTGTCTTAGATTTGGGGTAGGCTATTATTGTTATATTGTAAGAGGGAATAAGGCTTTTTTTCCTGGCTTTAAAGACTGCATTACAGGCTGCATGTCATTTTCTGAACTTACCAGACGGTTCAAGCATTTTTTTAAGTTTCTGCACTAACTTTATCATAAGAAAATTGTTAAGAATTTGACCATCAAAATCTTATTGTGCTAGTATTTTGTAAAAGCATTAATAGTCATCCTGTCATTATATCGATAGAGCTATTTAGTCAAAAGTATATGATTTTCTCCTCATCACCCAGCCTTATGCATAGTCCTAATTACGATGTTTGTCATTTTTTACTCTAAATGTTTTGCAGATTAATATTTTCCAGGGAAGAAAAAACCTTTGTCTTTGCATTTTATTGGTCACAGTCTGTTTTGGTAATAGTCCTTGTGATATTTTCAATGTGCCTTTAACTTACAACTGAGCATTTAGCCAACTTTGTAGAAAATGCTTTGCGTCATATCAGACCTAATTGTCAACTTGTAACATTATGTCACCATCTTCAATCTGACAGTCCCTCCACTTGAAGCTATTGCCTTTTCGGAGGAGGATTTTATTTTTCCTAATCAATCAGCAGAGACAAATGTATTTGAAATCACAGAATCAATGAATGCTCCTGTAGGTGGGTGACGTACTGCAAGTTGAGACACACTAACAATTTCCTTTTAATTTCTTTTCCCCCCTTTTACTTGAAAGAGAATCAATGAAAGAAATGAAACAACTAATGGCAAAGAATGTCTAACCAGCTACTGAATTTATGGTTAGAAAAATTTCAGACTTAAAAAAGAAATAGTTGGCAGAAAATCTATAAACAGAACCAGTGCTCGGAGCTATAAAATTTATTTGCACTGTCTCTCTAAAATAATAGCAAAGAGTGACAAAGCAGTTGCAATCTGGAGCCCTGTAGGCGATCCTAGATTTCTTTTTGACACCAAATCCTCCATCATCACCTTGTCTGTCAACATCAACTCTCTTTACTTTTGTGTGAAAAGTGTAACCTGACTTATGATTCAATGCGATGCAACTCTGCTGCTGCTGCAGTTTTAAGGAGAAAATATTTTGTGTTTAGAAGTGCAGCATCTATTACCTGACTAGGCATTAATTTTTACCAATGCCTAGTCAGGTAACAGGTAAAATGATGGTGGGGCAGTAGCTGCTTGTGCAGCATGTAACACTGGTAACACCCACTACGCCGATAAGCGTAGTTTTTTTCCCCAACATATTTTTTAAAAGACTCTCAGTCTCTCTCCTTCCTCATTCATATTTCCATACATCATCTGCTTCATTCCTGCTCTAAAAAACAATTAATTTCTCTCCTATTACAACAAGAGTTCCTCTACTCATCTTTTATTAAAAGGCCCAACTCATTATAGTCAAATACATAAGGCATCCATTCATTCCTTCCTGTTTTTTTTTCTGTGAACTTGCACTGCCAGACTGATACTTGGCTGGCCGGCTAGAGGAAAGAAAAAAACATGCTCATATTAGGACACATATTTACATTGGACCTTTACGACATAAAGCCTGGATTTTTATTCATCCGCCACTGCTCTTTGTAACTCAAGTGAATGTTGAGTACAATTAAAAGATCACACATTTCACCCGAATTCACTGTTAAGTTTATATAAAGAAGACAGGAGGTGATCCTTATATTTAGAGCACTCTGTTTTATTCAAACTATGTTTAGATTTAAATTTCTAACAAACTTATGTTTAAATCTCAAAGTCAGCTGTTCTGCAAAATACAGCAGCTCTGAATAGGTTTCTTTCAGTTGGACCAGAACTCATTTTTAACTGAAGCTCTGCCTCGACGCAGAAAGGGTTACTTAAAAATCTTTGGCCCAACATCACTAGATATGATGGAGGTACAACAGTTTGTATTCAAAACAATATCTCATTTTGTTAAGCAGCTTAGGCCTCTGTAATGATCCTGCTGCAGATTTAGGCAGCAAGCATTAGTAAAACAAAGCACGTAAAACAGGACGTCATGATTTAGGGGTATTCTGTACTGTCCATGGGAATACATCACTGGCTAGCTTATTCATTTACATATTAGGCGTTGAACAGGAACACTCATACACAGCTATTTCCTGCAGCACAAATAAAAGGTTAAGAGCACACTGATGAATCATCATAACTGCAAGTAGCCTAATAAAAAACAATAACAGGATTGTTACGAATATTTAAATTCAAAATACACAGAGTATGTTCATGTTACACAAGTGGCATTTCACATTAAGGCTCTCTGGACTCTTTAAACAAATCAGTATTAATCACAAGTCTAATAAAACTACTTCTCCCATTCATAGACTGCCTATTAGCTAAATTCAATATTTCAAAATGGCCATATTTCTTAATCTTGGGGTCAAACCCCCAAATGAGTCATTGGCCTACTTGTAATGTTTTAATGTGCTGTGCTGTGAAGCTGAGAAAATTACTTTCTCTGCACATTGACATATTTTTTATCCTCTAAAGACCGTATCAAAGTCAGGCGTTAGGGAACTTTTTCTTTGAATGTACTTCACCTCTAATGAACAGTGCACAGTAGACAGCTGTAAGTTACACTGGTCAGCATATTTAATCCCTAGGCCACAAGAACACCACATAGAGCTGCATTACTGACATGCTTCGCTTTAGAGAATTTGGGGATGCAAAAAAGACAGAACCTCAAAATTTTAATAAAAAATAGGAATCAACCGTAAACAACAGTGAACTTTTTATGTTACTAGTTGGATGAGACACTGAGAACTCTGTGTAATTAGCTAGTTTGATAACTTCTAGTTGGAGATAACCAAGCTTTTTCACTATCTTGGTTATCTTTGTTAAGTTTAGCTTTTATGCTAGCATTAGCTAACACTCAGTGACATGTATATTGTAAACAATCATGTGTTTTTTGAACATTAAAACATGTAAATATCTTCCAGTAAACACCCTAAAGTTAAGTATTAATCTGAAAGTAAATAAAATAAAAATAAAATGCAAAGACATGGTTTCCTTCCCTTTTTGATTATATACACATGCAGAGCATGTAAATTAAAACTAGGCTAATAAAATACTATAAACAGTAGGGCTGCAGTGTACGTAGGGCGGAGCGATATGTCTGACCAAATACTTTGATGTCAGTACTGGAAAAAAATATTACAGGAATTGCTACTGGTGTTTTCACAGAGTATAAATACAATTAATTTTTTAATAAATAATCATCAGTAATATAGACACAATACTAAGTGGTTACAGGCAAATATTAGGACAGTTGGAGGAGTCTGACAAGCTAAGATAATTACATTACTTTACTGGGATGCAGCCTTTAAAACCAAGAAAAGACAACAATTAAACCATATCACAATATAACAATATCCAAACACAAGAAAAATACATCAAGTCTCATACAACAATATTGATTTAATATCAGATATTTCTTGACCCTACCCATGGGCACCTGTACCAAGTTTCAGGGACTGATGTCAGTTCAATAAGACTGGAATGTCTTATTCTCTGTAAACTGTTCAGTAAATCAAGGGTTGAAACCAGGTTGGATATGTGTCACTGTTGCCTGTGGGAATAACTAAGAATATCCATCCTGTTCTGCAAACCCAAGTTTAAACAGTTACTTTGGTGTTTTATTCACAAGACCAAATTGTTTTGGAGCATGTGCTGTTGGACTAGTAGCACTAGAGTACTTTTTTTTTACCTACAGGCTACAGCAGTGGTCAGGCAAGAGCACATGATGTCGTTCATTATAAAGGCTTGTATTGTTCCCAACAGAAACAAATGTCCCCTGGGGGCAGTGTTCACAAGCCTGGCTGGATAATCTACTGTCATGGTTGTCATGTGCGTGTGACCTGCAGCGTGTAGGCAAAAGCTTCTCTCTGTTCCAATTGTCACCTTGGATGAGATATAGAAATGCTCAACAACTGATCACTAATCAAAATGTACTAGGGAAAATTGCTTCATCCTATCACCAGCTTGGAATTTGAACAGGCATGAAACCAAGTCACAACACATCTGTTTGACTACATATGCGTGCACATACACTCACACTTACAACATACGTTCGCACATACACACCGCTCCCTCAGCTGAGGTCACAGCTGTTTAACAGCAGCCAAACCCCACCTTGTGTGAGTTCATAAGAGAAAGTGTAATCCCCCTTTTACCCCAAGCCAGCTTGTACCAATCTACAAGTTTGGCCAATATTGCTTTTAGCAGAAATGCATGTGGGGCATGATAAAATATGGTTAACGTATAAATAAAATAGGGTAAAACTAAATATTAAACTGAAACAGAAAATCTTACCAAAGTCGCAAGAAAAGATTCTGAGGGAACCCAAAATCCACAATTCTGTTTACTGTTTTAATACAGCTGACTTTGATGTTACACTCCACTAATGCTTTTTTAATCTGCCGATGATACTGACAGAAGAGAAACTGTGCGAGCCATAAGCTTCAAAAGTGTTCCCTTCACATCTGTGAAAATTAGAAGATACACCTAAAATACATTCACAGATCATCACAGTGGATCGCTGCAATGGGTAAACTCATTGAGAAAACACAGATTCCTCATTCACAAGGTAACAGCCCCTGGCTCAACACTGATGCGAACTAGGCCATGCTGCTCTCATCGAGTTATGGAGCCGCTAACATCGTCTACCAGTCTGTCAAACACGGGGAAGTGATGGGAAAAAGATAATGGCCTTACTTTTACTGATGCCATGATAATTAGAGCTACCAAGCAAAGGTTATACAGTTCATGAACTATAACATTTAAATAAATTTATATTCTGTAACTAAGGAAAGACAAACTGTTTCTAAAACATTTAGATGGTAAGGCTATACTAACAAAATGAGACCTTTTAAGGCCTTGAAACTTGACACAACAAATTAAAAACAGATAAAGCACTATTCAGATCCTGCCAGCCGGATAGATAATGAGAATGGAGAGGACCTAGATTAGCAGAGTGGCAGATGAGGGCTGCCTAGCTGAACCTTTTGCTCAGTGGGATTTTCTGGATTCAGGGTGTGCACGTAAATATAACAGGCGTCTAATACCTAAAAAGAAATCCGTCACTCAGGAAGAGATGACATAGATTCTAACTAAACTAAGTTTTAAGCCTCAGAACCTCACTCTCACTCTCCAGCTCTCTCAAAAAGTCACACATGCACTCTCCACAGACATGTTAAATGTGCCATCAGCCTGACACACATAGCAAAACATCAACTTACGCTCAAAGTCAGAATCATCATCTTCATCATCCTCTCCGTTGGATTCTGTTTGCATGGGTTCCCCATCAAACATCACTCCTTTCCCCGTCTTGCCACCAGCACTGGCCCCATCCTGACTTCTGGTGTCCCGCAAACGGGTGAAGTACTGTACTGCAAAATCCACTAGGTCTGACGGCCTTTGTCGCAGCACCTCCACAGTGTAACCCTGCAGCAATTCTGTCAACCCCACCGGTATCTCAATACTCATGGCTGTGCGTGGCTCAGTGGCGGTGTTTGCTGTCTATCTAGAAAAGAAGAGAAAATGAGTCAGAACTTGCTTTAGTATGGACTCATACTCATGTTAGAGTACAGTGCAGTGCTGTGATGTTGTTAAGGATTGCCTAGTTGTTGATACAACTCACTTTGACTTACTATGGCAGTACACACTGTGCAGCCTCAGAATGTTAAGTGGCTGATGACAGGTCTGCACGACAACTTAAATACACAGGGACAGCCAGGCTAACTGAACAAATAACCATCAAGCTTGACAGCTGAACAGATATTGCACTGCCATTTATAAGTGAGGGAATGTAATGCCGAACATGAAGTGTTGCTGTGACATGGTCACTAAGCGGCCACTTTATCTGGGGCTGAGGCAGAGAACACATAGTTCCCGCAGCTGCACCAAAAAGATATGAACCCGACATATTCTATGGTGACAACAGCTAAGCAGTCACAGTCATTCTGTTCAGTAACATTACAGCTTTGCATTGCCAGAAACTGAACTGTTAACTTGGGTGGGTGGCCGGCTGAAACTAGCTAGCAAGACAGCTAATTGGCTAATACTCATGACATCTGGTTTACTGTGGTGTTCAATCCACAAATAGTGGAGTAAGGCAGTTAACTAAAGTTGGCTAACTTGCTTAATAACGACCAACGAGTGCAACAAACGTAGTCGAGTTGCGATTCAAGTGCAGTCTCACTTTCAACCCATCAGGCATTAGCTATCTTGCTAGCTAATGTACCACCTTCAAGGAAGCCTGTACCGTTAGCTTACACTACAGTATGGCGCACTGGCTGTAGGAGCTAGTGTTAAGCCTCAGACACCGCTGAGCGGCTGGTTGGATAAACGCTGCCATGCAAGCACAGCAATGTTGCCCAGGACCGGTAAGCCGTTTGGTAAGCTAATTTAATGTTACCCACTGTGTGTCACTTACGTGAGATTCTTTCTCCCCGGCTAAACTAGCCAGTCCCCTCCTTCTCGGTGTCTTCCTTGTTCTCTCTTATTTCGCCTCTTCTTTTTAGCCAGTCTCTTTGCCAGTGTAGCGACCGTTTCCCTCCAACGCTGAAGTCTATTTTTCGGTGGCGTCACCTCTCTTACGTTAGAGGTCCGTTACAGCTTTGCCAGACAGATATATGGCGATGCTGGCTAAGTTGAGAGGAGAAAGCACTCGACTTCGCCGCTGCAGGTTCTTACGACGTCCACGCACTTCGTGAGGGTGGGACTTGCTGTGGTAGTGGAGAGGTGGCTAGCTAGCAGGCTAACTGTCTGACGTGCTAACTACTTGATAACAACTACCGGTGTTCTTTGGTGAATGCCGGGCCACTCCGCTCTCCCAAAGACAGAAAGTAAGTCAGCTGCTGCAGCCAAGGTGACAAATCCTCGGCTCAGCGTGAACAGTGTTGGCCGCACAACCTTTCAATACAACCCGTAGTACCGACGAACCCCCTGTCTAGCGTTAATTCAGCAATATAAGCGCTAATTATGACGGAAGATGAATGCAAAAAAAAATACTGAAGCACGTTTCCTCCCTCGCGGCGAGGTACCCCACGGTTCCACAAATGTACGAATGGACCGCTGCGCTGTAGTAGGCGTGGGAAGGCGTGGTTGCAGAGAGCGTTTGACATTGATTGACAGAAGTCATGGCCAATCAGACTAGAAGTTCCGAATACAACATCCAATGGGATATAGGGTTTCAAGTAGGCAGGATCAAATGCAGAACCAGTAACCCAGAATAGGAACACACCCACAGAAGTGGCCTTCATAAAGCTCTCTAGAAAGATGTTTCAGATCATAGAAGAAATGTAAGAAGAACACATTCCCGCCAACATGCATGGATCTTTAAAGGCTAGGAGCTTTTGTGTTTTGTTTTTTTGCAATATATTTTCTAAAATGTGTTTACAGCCCTGCACTTGTATTGCAAATAGTAGGATTTCTCTCTGAAAATGTAGGCCTACCTGTGATGTGATGTGTAATAATACAGTCATATATAACAAACATTTAAAAGCAAAATGCTCAACTTTGTTGCACTCCAAATGGAGAAAACAGCCATTTCACCACAAGTGCTGTATTACTGTTTCTGTGAATGTAATTTGTCTGATAAGCCTAACACATATCAGACTTAGGACACTCAGTACAGCTGCAAGACTGCAACAAATAGCATGTCTAGAAAAGCCAAAAGTTGCACTGGCAAATCCCAGTTCTCTCTGTGCCCTCATTACTTACTCGCTCACTCAACCTTTTCCTGCCATCTGCCTATCATCATTTCCTTCCTTCCTCACCTCCTTTCAGACTTTCAAGGCTCTTTTCGGGTCTGTTAAAAATAAAACAGCACACGCTGCAGCAGGGTGCAGAACATCAATCCGATAAACTTTACACTATGTGTCCAAATTTTATTGTACCGCATTTCATCTGGGTAAATTTTTCAACCTACTTCTCTTTCTATTTTTGTACTCATAGCTTCCTTGCGTTAGTTAGGCTACTACTGTTGATTCTCGTTTCCTCTCCCCTCTTCCGGCTCATGTTTACTTCAATCCAGGTCCTCAGTCAGTTTTCCCCTGCAGAAATGAGCCAGTCTCAGAGGACTGGGGTCACTAAGGTCAACAGGTACCTCTTTCTCCGAGGTTTGTTAAGCACCACCGTAGTCCATGTAGCATTTCCTCGCTTTCATTTTCATTCTTCAGCTGTCACAGAAGTAAAGCCGTTGCCATGGCCACAGCGAGCTCCGATTCAATTCCTCAAGCAGGTTTCTGATTGGCTTAGGTCTTTTTTCTAATGAACACAGAGAAAACAGGCCTTAAGGCTCCCTCTGCTGGGAGAAAAACACTTCAGAAATAACATTCTTAAAAAAAAAAAAAAAGTTAAAAGATTTTTGCACAGAGTTCACAACCTATTCCAAATGGAGCCTTTTTCAAAAAAAAAGATGAAACTCCTCAAAGAAGACCACACCATCATTAGTTGGATATTTTTCAGTTTCAGGGTAGAAGATTGAAGGCTGATAATACTGCCGGAATAAAGTATGAAGCTTACTTTTCTCCGTTTGTCATGAATAATCACAAATGTAGTGCTGTATGCAGCTTGGCCCGCAATAAGACTCAAGTCTGTGTATCCCCCATGGGAGTGCATTTTTCTTTGGAAGGATTTCCCACCGAACCCACGAAAGCAGCAGCAAGTGGGAGTTGAATCTTTACTGAAAGTGACAGATGAATATTCACATGTACAGTCGAAAGTCAAGTCTTGGCTCAGAAGAGCCATCCTTTGAGAGTTGCTGCTAATGTGGTTCCGGCAAACTCCAAAAATGTCTCAAGGAGAGCAGCTAGCCTAATTTCCGGGGGGGTGGCAGAGTGAAAAAGACAGCATGTGCCGTATGTGGATGTGTGAGTTTTAGCATCTATCTCATCCAAATATCTTCGCCATGACAGCCAGTTTTCTCTTAAGTCATTATCAGGTGTTGACATGACAATGAATGAAGGGGAGGAGGATGAAGGAAGAGAGATTGAGTGAGAGAAAACAGAGCGATGATGCGTAGGCTACTGCACAATATGCTTGCAGGGATATGGGTCACTGGGCTTGTAAACCTCGCTGCATTTCTTCCTCTGCTTCACCTGTGCAGTCACACTCTCATGTATGAGCCAAGTAAACGATATAATGACTCAAAAAAACAGGCTTAAAAGCCAATGCTGTCTAATTCCTCCAGATTTTTTTTTTTATAACCACTTATTCGTTTCAGGGTTGCAGGAGGGCTGGAGCTAGTCCCAGCTTACATTTGCAAGGTGGGGTACACCCTGGACGAGTCGCCAGTTCTTCACAGGGCCGACACAAGGAGACAAACAACCATTCACGCTCACATTCACACCTACGGGCAATTTAGAGTTACCAGTTGACCTAACCTGCTTTGGACTGTGAGAGGAATCCCGAGTAACCCATGCAAACATGGGAAGAACACACAAACTCCGCACAGAGAGGTCCTACCCCAGCAGGGTATCCAAACCAGGACCTCCTTGCTGAAAGACGAAAGGACCTGGATTTGGACCCAGGCCCTTCATGCTGTGAGGCAACAGTGCTAACCACTAAGCCATTGTGCTGCCCTTTCCTCTAGAATATAACTGAAAGAATTTGAAATAAATCACCATTCAGATAGAGTTATATGGTCAGTGATGAAGGATAACACTGCAAAGATAAATACAGTAGCACATGTTTGTCTTTAAGTGTGACTTCGAATCAGTGCCTTGGAAACTGATACTACAGCTTCAAAATGGGTTGGTAAACGGACTACAATAAGCTTTATTATGCTAGACATGTCATCGATACAACAGTATAGTCAGAGTCAATTTATGTCCTCATAATGAAAAGTTTGTGTCACAAAACACAAAAAATCAATTTAGAAGCTATAGAAATCTCTGTATTTTAAATCTTCTGACGAAACCTCGCTTCATTCATGCCTTTGAGTGTGCATGCACTGATCTGAAATACACTACATTCATACTTTAAATGTCTTCAGTGATTTTGTGATACAATACCACCACCTACTGGCTGATGTGTGGACATGTTTTTTTTAACCTATCGACCTACTTAACTGCTACAACTAT
>JAQFJB010000002.1:8076061-8088940 GCA_029874875.1 Naso minor | reverse complement strand
AAATTTGAAAAATGATCAAAAGTAATAAGATGTAATAAGTTATATCACTTAGATAAAATAAATAAAATAGTTACATGACTTATTACATTTTAAATAGGATAACTAGTAATCTATAACCTATTACATTTCCCAAGGAACCTTACCAAATCTGTGCTTGCATAATGGTGAAAACAACAATATCAACCCAATTACTACAAAGAACTTGTTTTCATGTGTGTTTATAAGCTGTGAAAGTATACCAGTCAGGCTGTGAAGTTAAACAGTCATATAGTTTATTCTCTTAGAGATTATGGACATAATGAATATTCCAACAAGTAGTTTAGCTCTCAGTGATTCAGATATAATTACATTATAACATTTATATACATCTTAGATACAATATTTTATCACACTTTTAATTGTCCAGTGCAGATACTCAGCTTAAATTTGACCACAATGCATCAGTAAAAAGTGTTGGGTTTTGACAAAGTTTAGAATAATATAAATTTGAATTGAATTAAGGTTTTGACATTTCTTTTCTCTTTTTTTGTCACTTGACTGCTGAGTGACAGCACTGGACTCTTCAGCCAAAGTGTCAAACAGTAAACTGGTAAAACAAAAACCACAGTATTTTACCAGGAAGACTCAAGAATGAGCTGCTTATAAACACCGATACAAAATGACTTGATGACTGAGGTCCATGCATTACCAAGTTGGGATTTAGTTTACATTGTTTTCCCCATAAACAATTTTTTTTTAAAATGTAGCATTCTTTGCTCTTATGCCGAGCTTCCCACTACAGCTGAATGAAAATCAATTGGTGAAGATGCATTTGTAATTTTCTTGGTCATTTAACAAGTAGATCTTAACTGGTATGACTAGAAGTATTACTTTGGTCATGAGTATTATTCATGATGGTTAATGTTTATATAGTTTTTGCTTGAAAGAAATCTAAAACAATGAAAAAAATAATCCTGCACACTCAGAAAAGACTTATCTAACAGGCGCCATGGACAAAATAGGTCACTAATGAACAAAAAAGAGGAGGTCCTGCACACTATTAAAAGCTTGAGATACAGAACTGAAACTAGTTCTATACTGCAAGCTTGAAAAAAATCGAAATCATAGTTTTAATATTGAAAAAAACAAACAACAAACAGACAAAAAACTAAGCAAAACAAACAAAAAAAAACCAACAGTCATGTTTGCTTCATCTGTTAGAATATCTATATTCAGCACTTCTGCTTTGACTCAAAGTCTTTTGTGTAGTCATTTTTACAACAGCCTCCCAGTCCCAGCAGCTCAACATGTACAAATAACCTGAAGATCAATGAAGTCACTCAATGCAGAACAATCTTAATGGACACAGAAAAACATCTGTCTTTTTCAGTTTCAAACCCTTGCGTTACTATCATGTGAAAGAATGAACTTCCTGTTGAGAATTGAAGGTGAAACTCAGATAATTTCCAAAATGTTAAACAGTCATTCTGCCATTATGGCAATCCAAGTGTTGCAATGGCCTTATCTTTAATGCAAAGTATTTTCTTTTAGATATTGCAGGTGTCTTTATGGTATCCTAAAACAAAAAGGTGTTTAAGTAAATGAGATGGGGGCTGTTGTTGAGCTGCATACAGAGATTTCTGATCCATTTTGCTAAGACTTGACTTGGGTCTCATTTAGAGGGAAATTCAAACAGGCAGACATCAATAGAAAGAGACAGACAGGAGGAACACGAGCCGAAAAACACAATTACTGAACCAGAAACAGATATGACGACAGACGCCAGAGTAACAGCTCTGCACAGTTCATCTATATCAAAACATTCACACACGTACAAACACGTTAAGATACACATTCGTCATGATAATAAGGCACAAACAACACTAGACCACAATCCAAAAATAAACGTACAATATAAATTCCCATTAAAAAATCTGTAAAATTGTGTGAAATTCTTAGACAAATGAATTCACGGCTTATTACTTCCCAGAAATGTGCTGGGAGAAAACCTGATACCTGCAATTTAGTCCTCAAACATATTTTGACCAAATTGTCTTTAATCTGACATGTAACCAAAGTACTTTTTCTAAATGGAGAAAGCTACAAATTCCTCACTAATAGCCATAAAATTTTAAGCTTTTTATAAAGAAGAGACACAAGAGCTTGAGAGATGAAGTGGAAGTAAGTTTCTGAAAATCAAATTTGGGAAAGAAGTTCAAGATTTTCTGAAAGTTGTAGAAACAACATCCTGGTTGTTAAGATCCTGTTATGAAACAACACGATTTTAATATAGTATTTTAATAAGATGGTTTATACATTCATAGTTCTGGGACAAACTGCAACAAGACTAGATTTTTTTTTAACCACAAATACAAACTCAAACAGACAGTAGTAAAATACTCTCTATGCAAAACAATATCAGAAACATGTCATACATTTACGATATTGCCGACCTATACATACATACATACATACATACAACCTTGAACTAGTTTCCATCTCATAAAAGTATTGTGGAGCTCCATGACATCAGCAGTATAAATCACAGAATATGACTGGTTTATGCTATAAAAAGTGCCTCATCAAGATGTATATTCAATATATACTAGCCTTACATAAAATTAATTCCTATAAATACTCTGGACAAGATAAATGAAAGATTTGTAAAATACACTGCAGTTTTGATTTTTGCATTTCCATTAAGTATTGTTAGCAATGCTGAGCTATTAAACAGTGTGTTACAATTATGTTCAGGAATCAAGCAGTCTGGCCTTTCGAGATCAATCATATTAATCAACATTGTTGATAAAATCAGCAAGATTTGAATTGGGGTTTTGTTCCAAAATGCAATACCAATGAAACATTTTTATAGACTAGAGTGAAGAAAGAGTCTTATGTAACAAATCCTCTGTATTTGACAAACGTTATGATGAAATTAAGGTGCAATTTATCATTTCATGCATTCATCGCATTTTGGAGAAGACCTCTTCAATTCTTGCTGCGCACTTGAGCACTGAATCTCCCCAGCGCATTTTAATCTCTTACAGTTACAGAAAGACAGGCCTGTGGCCATTATTCCTCCATCATATATAAGAGCTCTTCTCTAAGAAACAGTCATTAAGTCGTCGTAAAAAAACAAAACAAAAACAAAAAGCCCAAAGGCTCCATTGACAAACCAGCAGGCCAATTGAAGTTTGCTTTGTTGGAAAAGGCCAATTTAGATTCACCAGCATCCTGCCTCCTTATTTTCTCTGCATTACATAACATATAGCTTCTGTTCCAAATAAAAAATATATTAACAGTCGAGGGGATCATTACATATTAACAGAGCAATGCATCTGTACATGGCTATCTCTCAGCGTGGCAAACCTGCATACAATTCATGCTTGTATATGTATACATGTTAGTATAAAAGGATATATTTATGGACAGGTGAGATTTAAAGTACAACGCTTTGCAAGATATGGGAATTTTGCATTAGTAAAAAAAAAAATTAAGATGGGTGAGTAGGAGGGAAATCTCTCATCTTTAATTTCTCTCATCTGTCCATTACTTTGGAAACAAGACAAAAGATGGATGGAGGCACAAAAATACACAAACTCTAGAGACAAGAAAAAAAAAATTGGCTCTAAAATCTCCAAGCATTCAGTCTTTGCTAAAATGGGAATAGTACGCCTCAGTACAAACAGAAACCAGCCTGATCTGAATTTGATGAGTGTGTGCAGTCCTGATTATTCACTGTGAACCGCTGGTAGTAATTGTTTGCTCTCTTATCTCAACGCTCACACAAAAGGGAATCCTCAGAGCAGCAAAATGGACAAGCAGCTCTGAAAGCACAGCAACGTCTGCTCTACATCCTGCACCAGCAACTAATACACTTTTTCCACTGGCTGATTTGTCTGAGAAAAAAAAAAAGTGCTGCCATGGTTACTGACAGCTTCTCTCCTCTCACTCTTTCTCCACCTCTCTCCGCCTCCATGGCTGATGATAGCAGTAATGTGCACTCATGTAGTCTGACAGGTAGAGCTTTTGAAATGTACTGTTGCGTTGCAGGGGTGCTATTAGGAGTCTGAATACAACTGGGACTGTGTGGCCTTTGTGCGGCTGTGCCTGCTGTAGCCCATTCAGGAGTTCAATGTGTTTGAAGTGCTCATGATATAAACCCCTGCAGTTCTGGCTGAGGTTAAGGGTCTGACTCCCACTGAGACTGATGAACATATTAGATCTCAATCTGTGTCTGAATCAATGGCAACATAACCTGATATTTGGTCGGGCAAAATGTCCTCTGATGCCTGAGAAGACAGATGAGAGGATGCACAAGCACCCTGAACTCTTATTTATCTCTTGTTTTCTCTTTATTTGCTTAAGAATGTGGTTATATGTTTTCAATAACTAATGATTTATTTCTTATTTAATGCATTTTCTGAAGGAATGTGTCATATAACACTGCCTCGCTTTGCTTTCCCTGTTGATCTGAGTTCATTAATATCTCACTTTTGATGGCAACCCAGCAGGTTCACTCAATTCTGAGATCAGAGAACAGTTTGCAAACATCAGAGACGATAAAAATAAACTAGCAGAGCACATCAGAGCTAGACAGTGGCAGCAGACAGGGAATTTTAGGTCACAGTCTTGCATACAGACTCAGAAATGTCATCCTTTCGCTCTTCTGATGCCATTTAGTTGGTGAGGATTAGGTTGAGCAGGATCAGTAGCAGGTTAACTTATATGTTCCACATTAAATGAGTGCTCTATGGCAAAAAAGGGGCCAGAAAATAAACTATAACAAATGTAAAGTAAGCTGTTAGTTAGATAATTGGCCACTAGGGGCAGTGTGAGTGGCTGACAGTACATGATGTTTGTATCTGAGAACAAGGGGCTCTGTGATGGACAGAACAAAGAGCGCTGGTCACCACAGCAACTAAAAAAAAAAGGTGGTGAAACAGGGTGACATGGGGTGAGATAGGGGGAGTAAGAGAGGGCAAGAGTGAGGAAACAGGAAGACATAAAAGGCATGAGGCCAGAAATTCATCTCATTCTATCAGCCTAGTTGTGATCACCCTGGTTACTACACATGTGAAGAGGAATAAAAACTGTTCTACCACAGGCCTGCTGCTGTGGTTACACGTGAGTAACGGTCGCCGTGGATACTGCTCCATGCTTCCCCCGTTGTCTCCCTTTGAACTCTGGGTGATAATGAATAAAAAACATAAAGAACCAGCGTGACACAGTGGACTTTCTTTCTAAGAGCTGCACACGAGATGTTTTTTTCTATCGGACATAAATGATGTGTGAAGTCGACAGATGGAGACACGTGTTGTATGTTTCATCCCTTTCCATGTTTAATGCGTGTGTTTGGCAGGAGGCAATGGACTAACACGTGCAACTTGAAAACTCATGACTCGTGCTGCTGAAAGTTTTTCATGCTGGATGAACAGGTGGGAAAAGCTTAGTGCCAGCTGATTACAGTCCACCTGACTATATACAAAGGTGAGCATCTGTCTAGCTCATAATTAACAGCTGCCAAAAATATTGACTAAGGTGACATTATTGCTATGGTTTGCTGAAAACCTATTTGGAGCCAGGTTTGACGTCACATACTGACACACTCACACTTGAAGAACTGAGGAAGAGTGAAGGGTTTGCATGACCACTGCTTCAGCCGCTGTGGCATGTGGTGGGATTTAGGGGTTTGCTAGTTGGCAGGCCCATAATGTGTGCCCGGGGCTGTAAATGGAATTTTACAAATACTGAAATCATTGGTCCACCTTCCCCCAAAATATGAATGAAAGTAGTCAAATTTAAATAAACCTAAGACATACAAAAATAAGTTTACAAAGTATGTGTGCACATATTTAAAAACAAATACACATTTTTAAATAATGAGTAAATCACCTTAGTGTTCTCAATGGTAGTGGCTATTCTGCATACAGCTGATCTATTACTTAAACTGGATGAAGACATGAAAACATATGGACTAAGAACGGTGTTTTTGAAGCCAGTTACATCCCACAGAAGTTACTGACTGTGCCATTGTTCTGAGACAGGGATTGGATTTCTGCTGGGGCCACCGCTGCTAGAAATGCACGCAGTCATATAACTTTAAGGTGGTTTAAATGAAAAGTGTCAGGAGATCCATTCATTTGTCCACAGTTAGAGAGCCGCCATGTGTTCTCCAGCTGGGCTCCTGTCTGCAGTCTGAGCTTAATGAAGTTAGAAAAGGTCAAAGGTCACATATGGTAGAGACCTTTTGAACTTTGCCCTCTTCCTCTAATGCCACCAGCAGAGAGAAAGAGAGAGAGAGCAGCTTTAACTGTGTCTATTTATTTATTTTTTTAAAATTTCTTTTAGCACTTTATATGGAAAGTTACTGTGTCCATTGTTCCCTGTTAATACGTGGAGGTGGTGGATGGGTTCTCCTTTGACTACAGTGAGAAAATAATTCAAATATCCCTTCATGGTTGGTAAAAATGTAAAAGGCTTGAAATATTTTGCTGGGATCCATCACACATTTCACTTCATTTGTAAAACAACATGCCAGATTAATTTAATCATTAGGACTGGACTTGAAACAGCACCTCAGGCTGGATTTAGATGGATTAGACCTATTTTTGTCCGTAATGTATCAGTGCTCAGAAAAAGGGGACATCGAGGGAAGCCAGGAGAAGAGAGGATTAGTTATGCATACACAGAGTCACGTGTTTGAAGAAGAAGTTTCTTCAAGAGCTGCCTGTGTCGAATGTGGTATTTTAGGCTATTTGTAAAACAGTGCAGTCAAGGAGGCAAAGGAGATCTGAAGAGAGGACGCTCTCTGAGAAACCCTGACAAAACAGTCTCAATTAAAATGAGTATTGTATTCACTCATATTATCTATTACATATCTGAAGGCAGTGAAACAATGAGAGGTTTTTGCTATTGACCCTGCACTGAACTTACAGCAGGAGGAGGTCCTTCTGTCCTCCAGCTGTTCCTGACCTCTGACCTGCCCGTGAATGGTGGACAGGCAAGAAGGAAATGCCCGTGCTCAGATTCATCACATATCACATTACTTCCATCATTACTGCTTATAAGACCTGGCCTGTTGTGTGTATAAATGAGGAGATGGAAAGGTCATTATTGCACTTTGAACCCCAGCATTCTGTAGCTTAAACTTCACTTGAGCTGCACTTTAGTGAGGTCTAATTGAAAATGTAACTAAAAAAGCCCACTACCTGAAATGCACATCCCTGATCATAAGTTAAGCAGGTAGTCTGATCACTGCTGTTGACGAGCTATAATAAGAAAAGGTTCTCTGACCCCATCATCCAATTTTATCAGAGTGGGGCTGATTGATAGGTACACAGGAAAGATGGTTGTATTGTACAGTATATGCCCAGATGATCAAGTCAGTAGAGTTTTCATACAGAGAATAAAGTGTCGGTTTATATGCCCAAAAGTATTTCCCAGACCAGAGAGTGTAATAGTATTGTTATGCCTGATAGACTACTGGAAGGTGAGCAGGCCTCAGAGACGAGGCTGGCAGTTGCCTGGGAGCGCTGACGAGGTTTGACCAAGTCACGACTCTAGGAGCCTTGCGGTTGTTGTGTCAGGGCAGGGATGCGCTCTGTGATCCAGCCTGTCACTTCCTTCATCACAGACTCGGCCACCTCAGGGAGGTCGTGGTGAAGGGCGTGGTAACCTCCCTCGTAGACCTGAACGGGAACACAGACAGCGAGGGTTAGAGAGACGGGATGCATGCAACAAGGAAGCAGCTGTTTATTTGGAATCTACCAAATTTAGAGAACACTAAATAAATGGTGAGTCTCCGGCTTTTCTTAAACAAACTACAGTTTAGGTTGCTGGATGTCAAAATTGAAACAAATTCATTCTGCTTCAATAAACCAACAAGAAAAAAAAGAGAAGCTTATCTGTTATCAACACATTTCCTGAAGACATGTGATAAAGCAGTCCCTGCACCTCATGAACATCACATGATTCTTTACAAATATCCCATTATATTGCAACAAAAAAGACAGACAAACAGAAGAAGTGAGCAAGGACTCCTTTTTTCTCTCTTCTCTCTTTTCATTTCTCTCACCTCTCATGTCAGTTGTTTTTTGTTCTCCTGTTTGTCCCTGATCCGATAAACCATGTGACAAATGAGTGTGTGAACTTCCTTCTTTACGGTCCCACATCCTTCTGCAGTGAGCTTTCATTCAATAACGCACTATTTAATGATTTAAAATTCTGTAATGCATCCAAATGGCTTTTGAAAATGCTGCTTTTTTAAGGCACTGACCATTTGTCTCAAAGCTGAGTATGTTAAACTAGGTTTTCAAAGCACCAGTAAATATTTTTACTCTGCTTTAAGCTGCAGTTCCTCATACCCACAAAAGCTGTAACAGCTCCCAATACAGCCAAGACAAATGCTGTTTTTCTAATGTCAGAAGGCAGTGGTGTAACAGATTATTATTGAATGTTTTCATATTGTATGTAACAAATAGAGATTAAGAAAGCAACAGCATGAGCAAATTGATAAAAGTTTGTTTTCATTTTCATTTATTTTACAGGCAGTCACACTGACCAGACAATCACTGAAATCACTCATGTAAATTCCTGTGAATAAATCGTCTCCAACCTTAAATTTTTTGTCAGAGCTCGCAGCATTCTCATGCATCATCTTGGAGCCCCTGATGTCGCAGAGCTTGTCGGCGTCCCCGTGCAGCAGCAGGAAGGGCCAGCTGATGGATGGGATCTGCCTCTCGATACGAGCCACGGCTACCATCATCTGCATGCCGAATGACACCCGCACGCCACCATGGAAATTCAGCTCATCTGTGTCATAAGCCTCCACCTGGCAGGAGAGACAGAGAGAGACACGAGTCATCAGCTTTAGTTCATCACAGATCTTCCTTTTATGCGGGAATCATGGGAGCTCTCAATGTTTTTTTTCCTCCTCTGCCTGTGTTTGAGTTCCCAGTCCTCACTTTGACTCATTCGCTCAACACATAAATATCAACTCGAGCCAAAACCTTCACTTTAAAACTGTCCTAAAGGGTAATTTATCATTGATAATGATATTATAAATCTAACCAAAGAAAGTACGATTTGGCATTAAACATATGCTGTTGGACATTTAGAGAGTGTTTGTGTGAGGCCTGAATGTTTGTGTAAAGAATCTATATTTAGCAAGCGCAATAATTTCCTGGTTTGATCCAAATATGGAAGAAAATGAAGAGAAAGAGTGCCTGATGGGAGAAAGAAATGGGCATGAAAATGAAAGGATTCCTGGGAAAAAGTCTTGGAGGGGGATAGTTCATAAATTACCTGATGTGCCAGATGGTTTGTTACACAGAACCATCTGAGAAGTTGTCTAACTGTTTGGAAAAGGCGGGCACTTTAAATAAATACTTGGCATGTGACTGTATAAACCATCTGTTTGTCATTGTCTAACATGGACTAACTTCTACCACATTGAGCTCTTCTCTCAGTGAAGAATTACTCTCCTGTTCTGATAAAGCATCTGCGCTAACCTTGTTAGCAGGAGCCGCCACTGTTGTTTTCAAATGAACAGTCACTTCTCGCTGTCATCGCTTCTTTAGTTGTTATTCCTAAACAACACCTGCAGCCGCCAGTTCCTCATTGGATGCTGATTGTTCTGTGATTCAGATTTGAGAGCGTAACTTGGAGACTGGCAGCACGGACTCTTGCATGATCGTGTGACCTCGCGTGATCTTGCAAATTCAGCCGCCTCACATGGTAAATACATAAATGGCTGAAGAACTTTGACGGGAGGACAAGCAGGAGTCAGAGGAAGGGTGGGCAACAGAAAGATAAATGTAAATGAGACACTTTACGTTGGTTTAAATCAGAGCAGCGTGCAAGCGACACACTCTTCTGTGACATTAAACATGAGTACTTTGTAGTTCCGTACCTGCTCACACAGAAGTCACGCACACTTTCTGCTCAGCTAATATGTAAACACAGCTGATGGCACACTTTAACAGAAACAGCTTCTCTCAGGACACATGCGCTGCTGCTTTGAATAATGATGGATGTAAACTAAGCTGTGACACAACACGACCTGTGTGGTGACTCACAGAAGTCGTGACACTCAAGCTGAGAGATTTTCTCGGCAGCACATCACAAAAAGATGAAATTAATGAATCAATACAAGTCATCTGTAAACTATTTTCACTGAACTGATAGCTCTACACTTTATCTTATTGTCGAAAGGCTATTCTTGCAGCTGTATAGATTGAGGCCTTCAGTGTTTCTTCTAAAAATGCTAATGTGTTTCTTTACACATGATTTAGCTGTGGGATGCAACCGATGTGACCCTGTGATAACAGCTTTTTACTTCCATAGCGTCTGTAGCAGGTTAAACTAGTCTTAACTACTTTCTATTAGCACATTCAAAACTGCTGCAGTTTAGTTGTCATCAACTACACCAAAGTTGTCCACTAGTGGCAAAGAACCATCACGTAGAATGTAAAAAAAGATTTTTCAAACCATCTATGTCTGCTCTGGGAAAATTGTCTCAATACCACTGATAAAAGTTGAGCATCGAGACACCCAGCCATGTTTGAGCCTCCTTCTCTTGCTGCATGTCAGCTGTTTTAGCGCTCCACACTGCACAGTGTGAAAGTCATGCATGACTACTATGACATGACATACAAATATATAAAGTTGCTAGTATCTGTCTGGTGCTACAGTGATGATATCAACTGAATTGTAAATCAAATCTACACTGTGCTTTAGGTATCTAGATCAGGACTCTAGATAACATGAATCTAGTTTTACTTAAAACAAATCTTGTCAGGAAACCTTTGCCATTTGGGGTCATTCATGTGGGTATCTATGAAATTGATTGTGTCTGTTTATTATTGAATCTGTGATGTAAAAATATTACTTCCTCCAACAGACTTTGAGAAGCAGAAGCAGAAGCAGAAGGATGTGGGAAAACCTCAACGGTACAAAAACCACAGAACGCGTCCACAGACAAATATGTGCTAACAGAGGCTTGCAGACGTGCCTGTGTGTGTGTTTTTGTCTCTTCTCCGGTTTATCTTGAGGCCCTAAAAGAAATGTAGACGCATGAACACACACAACACACAACAAAATTACTCTTCTTGTTTTTTTTCTTAAAAGCTCTTTTGAGGAACTTTCATTTCATGTTGATTGTTGCAGCACGTGTGGACAAAAGTGGTACCGTTACTGTTGTAAAGATCTTGTCTAGCATGAGCATTTGTTTTGGAAGAGATTGAAAGAAACACTCCACTTTTTGCGCCATACCAGTTAGGCCATAAACACAAAATATTAAAATCATCTAAAGAAAAATATCCCTCTGCTTTCAACCACAGATAGTAAAAAACAGACAGCAGATCGATCATGCTTGTAAACAACTAACAGTCTCTTTTGGTCAGTGTGCCGTAAAGCGTTTTGTAGTATTTCTGCTGACTGAGCAGATGGAGCAAAAGCATTGTTAAAGACAGGACAGTAAGCTCCAATCTCCTCACTGATGGTCTCATTTGTCGATCTAAGTAAGATATGAGGCATCAGTATTAAATGTAGACTGCTTCTTAAGTTAAAAGTTCTTCGTAGAGAATTTAAGACCTTGTGAACTCTTTGTTCCACAGGGGACATATTTCATGCACCTGTTTTTATAATAACAAATGACTGACTAATACAACACACAAAAGAACTTGGCGAGATAAGACGAACCAGTTTGGCAAAGACTCAAGTATGCACTGTGAGGTAGACTCTCATCCTGGGACCGGCGATAAATTTGTTGCATGACTTCACACACAAACACACACGTACATTCCCCCCTCGAGACCTTGTAAAATTCTATTCTCAGCTATTCCTGTACGTGATTTTTCAATCACATATTACAATACAGCTCTCCAAGCCAAACACACACCCACCAACATTTGTCTCTCACCTGCTTCTTGTCCCGTGAGACCCATTTGGACTCAATGGATCCCAGAGTGAGGCTTGGCAACACGTGGTTCAGCACTCTCGCCAGAAAAACCTGCAAACAGTGAAAAACAAAACACATCGAAGCATTGCAGTTTATTTTCACACCTCGGCACCTCCCTGAAGAATGTTTCTATCTCTCTCGCTCCCTTGTCCTCGCCATCTGCCGAGTGTTACAAAGAAATACAGTCATGAAACCGAGTGTGTACTGTATACTAATTCACCTGTTTGCACTTAGTGTGTTTTTGTTTGTTTATGTCAGAGCAGGATCCAAAAAACACATTTCTTTTTGTTAAAACAGGCAAATACTAATTAGAAAAACAAGTCTTCTTTCCTCCCATGCAGATTTTTACAGCAGCTCCTTCAGTGTTTGGCCTTGAAAACTGGACACACTTGTATCTGTGAATCAGTAAGAGTCAGCTAATGCGGCTCAAGTGGTGCTTACACTGATTCTTGACACACACAAAAAATAAGAGGTCTGTATTACAGTCATCACCCTCAGCAGGGCTGAGAGGAGTAAGACGCCTGACTCCTCGGTTAACTGAGTACTTAGCTGAATAGCGTAACCCAATTAGGAAAGAGTGTAGCACAAGTGAGAAGCAGTGTAGATGGTGAGGGGACATAAAGTGGTACCTTGAACGGAGAGGCTGACTCTGGGCTCAACTGCACCAACGGAGCGATCAGCACCACTCCAGCAAAGTCACCGGGCCTCTCACAGGCTGTTAGGATGGAGATAGCACCACCCTGAGGAAGAAAAGCACAGAAGGAATATTTTGTCAATGATGAGGTATTTTTCTTTTCAAAGGTGAGATTTCTTTAAAATGAATGGGAGTATTAATGAAATAATCTGCAAGCTTTAATAGTAGTCCCTAAATCATTGTCCCTAAAGTCACTAAGTAACAGTGATTGGATGAAAAAATGAGCACATTTAGTTAAAGAGAA
>JAQFJB010000002.1:8048344-8061559 GCA_029874875.1 Naso minor | reverse complement strand
GCTTTCCACAAGCTCTCTCTCTCTCTCTCTCTCTCTCTCTCAATATATAACACACATCAAATTAGCTCACCATTACTTTAATTATGACACTTAAAAAGTCCACTTACCTAAGAGTAGCTGATATGAGTATTAGAGTATGAAAAACAGATGTTTGCACATTACTACCACTGCGTTAGGCTACTAATGAAAACACACAACACACAGACTTCCCTATAGCCAAATAAAAACTTTCCTATAGCTTAATAAAAACTCTGTCTTAGCACTAATTAAACAGTTCATAAACAGTCCAAACTCTTAAAATGAATAAGTATTAACAATTATTAACTTATAGCTTATTGAACCAATGAAAGGGATCAAATAAGAACCAAAGACGGATGTTTTATTTGAATGAAATCATTTGTTTCGTTTGTATTAGCCTCATTAATTTTTCACTAGCCTTTTAACCATTTTTATTTCAATGTTTCGGGGGAAAAAAAATCTCTTTCTCACCCGCGTGTGTATCCGCCTTTGCAGAGACGCACTGAGCTGATTTATGCTGCATTTGACTTGAAGCAAACAGCCAACAAAAGCAAAGAATCTCAATTTCCGCGTCTGTCTTTTATTTGCACACAGAAATGTGCGTGCGTGTGTTTGTGTGTGTGTGCGCTCTCCCTCTCTCTCTCTCTCTCTCCTGCAATAGCCTACTGAAGCACAGCCCCCCCCTCTCTGTTCATCTCTTCAGAGCATTACGCGCGAGGCTTCCCTGACATCAGGTGCAGCTGGATGCTCGGTATATCTCCGTACAAGTGTTAGTGGCATGTGCAGCATTACAATGAAGAGGACAGTGTGTGAGCTGCATGACACACCGCACCGCAGGAGGTAAAAATAGCCCTTGAGTGAAGCTATTTCCCGTGCTGACCGAGTGTCGCCCTTCAGGTTTAGTGACCCGGCAGCCTATAAACTATCAATAGCCTGTCAAATAGCTTATTGCCAGTGATGACTCGTCAATTAAAACACGAACAAACTATGTGGCTGGTGATGAGTAGTGTGACAAAAGCATTCTTTCATTTGTCTCAAAACATCCCTCTGGTGTTGGCCTGTATATTTTAATCATCAAGATTTCTTGAGCCTAGATTAAAATGCGCATCCACTGGCTTTCGTCAGATCTTTACCCTCAGTAACGGGCTACATTTCTGCGACCAATATGACGAAACATGGCTCACTTCACCTACATATGGCAGGATAACAGAACACATTAATAACACTGAAAAGTGTGCATCAGACGTGTAAAACAAGCGTGTTAACCAAACTTGTCGTGTGAATAGATCACTATTGGAGCCTACATGTGTGTTAAAAAAAACCCTCCCTTTTGGTTTCATGTGTGTGTGCAGTCGACTCTCCACATTCAAAAAGACTCGACATCACTTGACAGTCAGGAAACGATGGGCTGCATGCTTCCAGAGAGAGAGCAAACGTTTGCAATGCAAATGTCCCTCATTAAAGATGACATTAGAGGCGTGCAAAGAGCCGGTCTGGTTTGACTGCTGATGTCGATACCAGCAGCCTGTAGGCTGATAGACGCGCTAGAACATCAGTGCTAAAGTCTGCGGGGTTTGTGTGGCAGTGATGAATAGACAAAACCAAAGATGCGCGCACGGCAAAACTACATGAACACAAGCTGCAGGAATGTTACGCTGATACCGGAGATTAAAACCGGAGATTAAATACAATAACAAGGTCAACCTGAGTCCCGCAGACGTGCCGTAAAGTCATGTGCAGGATATTATGAGAATATTATAGAGACTGAACCAACCTGTGTAGGAGCGTCTGCAGTGAAGTTTCGGCTTCTTCTCGGACTCTCCAATCCCGACCTCTCTCTCTCTCTCTCTCTCTCTCTCTCTCTCTCTCTCTCTCTCTAGCCTGTGTATGTTTCTCTCTCTCTTCTTTCCTCTGTGCGATGCGCTCTCGCCACCCGCTAAGAGTAAACTGCAGTCAGCGGCGTTGGGGAAGAAAGTAAGCATTCACGCGCACACCCTCTCTCTCTCTCTCTCTCTCTCTCTATTTCACACACACATACACACACGTACACATTACACATTCAGCCAGTGGAGATAGGTTTACATCTCTTCTCTGATCCATCAAGTCCCGTTTACCGGAAAAACTGGTTGATTCCACATGGTTCACATTTTGCACATACCAGACCAGTGACGTTTATTTATTAGGCCAACAGCATCGTGTTTTGATCGGCCTCTCATGCGCTTTAAAGCTTCTACCTGATGGAAACATTTCTCTGAAGTCCATTGCAATTGTCCTCAAAACGACCACATTTTCATTTGAAGGTCCAGCCTGTTGGGTTTAGGTGGATCTGCTGGCAGGAATAGGCTATAACATTCATATTTGTGTACAATCACCTGACAAGAAGATCCCCTGGTTTTTCATACCTTTATTTTGTGCCCCCTTTTCACCAGAGGGAGAGGGTGAGTCCGCTTTGTTGCATTACCATGTTTCTACAGAGGTACAGCAAACAAAAAAATTGTTCCTAAGGGGGGGGGTTTGCATTTTAAGTGGCCACTGAAGACTTTCTGATCTCTAGATGCCATTAAATCCCTAACACTGGACCTTTAAAGAGGATTTTCTTAAACACTTGGGGCCAAAAAACCAAGCTGTCAATACAACACGGGCAGCTTTGTATTGGCAAATAACATACAGCAAAAGGCAGGGAATGAGAAGAGTGCAAGCTTAACATGGATGTAAATAATGCAGGCTTCAAAATGTCAACAACAAAAAAAAATTGGCTTGGTAAATGTGTTTTGACAGAGGAAATGCCTTCGACATGTTTGTAAGATCTCATGGAATCAAATTGTGTTTTTCTTAGTAACACTGAATGTAGCCTAAACAGGATTTCCATTTGTTTACCACAAAACTCCCAAGAGCACCTTTAAGCTGACGGGCTGGACTCGATAGCAAACAAATGCCACTTTGTATGTCCAGCAGGCACACAACAACATTAGCATGCACCTGTGGTCATGTTTCTGGACGCCTAAAAAATCTACATCCAGTAATCACTCTTAACTGTTATGGTCTCCAACTCATTAGCTGCGATAATGCTCCACTAGTTGCTAATCTTGTCACTCTAGGCTATTTGGTTTGTGAGTGTACAGTAGAGCTTGTAAGCTCATTTATGGTTTTAAATGAGGTTGCTGACAACGGTGAGTCAGAATGGTCTCTAAAGCAACCGCTTTCACATTATACACGATCCCTGAACTGAACATGAATTTTAAAATATTGATTAGTGCAGCTTTAAGGTTAAGCAAAGATCAATACTGACTCCAGACATTTGAATCAGACATTTGAGTCACTGCCTACATCTAGCCACTTGGTTAAAGCAAACAATCTCTCACAAACAGAAATGTTAACATGATGCTGGACTGAATAATGAAGTGAAAGGACACGGCAGTTCAGGCTATAACAGCAGACATGTAAGAGCATCAACAGTTAAAAATTCTATTTTTGGTGACCTCTAGTGGTCTAACTTATCACATGCAACTCAAGGTCCTTGTCAGGAAAACAAAACATAGGTGGTTTTAATAAAACAAAACAACAACAACAGCAAAAAAAACCCCAAACTGTTTGTATTCATTTGGTGTGTTTAGTCTCAAAGAAAATTTTGAATATAGGTGAATCCTCAGGGAAAAAAAGTTGTGCCAAGTACATAACATATAAGGCATTTTATCAAAGCATTTTTGGGAAATCTGCTGGATTTGGGGACTTTTTTTGGACTTATTATGACTAAAAATGAGTCAGTGTTCCCATTCCAGTACTGAGTCATCATACCTGGTTTTAGTTAACAAAGGTCTGTTGTGGCTGAAAATCATTGAGTTGGAAATTAATCTCTCCCCATCTCTCTAACTGCTCACAGACACTCACAAAAGTCAAGAATGTCTCAAACAGACATGGCAGCCAACTGAAATCTTATGTTCGTGTTTGGCTATAAACTAGAAAATATAGAGTTTCTGATTAAGATATGCTGCATTGGATCTCTAAGTATGTGGTTTCATAAATGGCTCACGGTTAAGACGGATAAACAAAATGACATGTGATGCATTGGATGCTCCTATGTGGGGACTCCTGTGGTGGTTACAGGTTTGAGTCCCACTGTGGTTGTCCTTGTTGCATTATCTGTGCTGTAGCTATAATAAAAAGCATAGCATGACATTGAAGAGTAAAAAATTCCCTATATATAAGAAACAAATTCACTGAGTATGTCTGTGAATAAACAGGGTTTGGACTGGAGTACGAGCAGCTGGTCTCAGTAGGACAGGAAAGGATTGCACCCTGCATCCATATCTGAGGCATCAGTTTAACCAATCCAGATCTTTTCAGAAGTATTTGGAGGCTTCCTGTCATTTCGTAATCAAATCAACATGTCTTCCGTAGAAGATTCAAATCAAAATCGTCTGTGTTTGGAAAGGAAATGAACAAAAAGGAACATTTCACAAGGTAAATATTTATTTTATATGTAAGTACATAAACATTGATGGAATTTTAGATTTCCATTAACAAAAAAAAAAATCAGAGATTTATATTGTGACTAAATGGTGATGTAGTAACTTTACTTTAAAACATGGCAAGCAAAGTTGGCAACACATTCATCACAAAAGAATATTAATCTGTATTAATATGCTTTAGCTGCAGTGTGCATGTGTGTGTGTGTGTGTGTGTGTGTCATATTGCTTTATCCTGTACACTCCTCCAGCATGGTACATTACTGTGTTACTCCAGTTACGTCTGTTGTTATTTACATTCAGTTCTTTTTGTCTTTATAGTGTTTTTTTTTTTTTAACATGATTTTGTGTGTGTGGTAGTTGTTCCAGTTTTTGTAAAGTTATAAAGTCCTCCTTCAGTGCCTGGTACTTCTTCCTAATCTCCCCCATCTCTCCTCTCACGACTCAGAAATATGCTGTGTTCTCCTGTGAAATAAGTCAGAATGGGAGAGATCAAAACAGAGAAGACGACCCAGGAACAGAAGGACAGAGATACCAAACGGGGCAGAGAGTGAAAGCAGAACAATACCAGCCTGATTTTCACAATATGTGCCTGATTTTTTATTTTTCTCTTTAGTGTCATTAGAGTCTCAGAAGGAGGAACAGAACTGTAAACATTTTGTCTGAAACTCATGAAGTAATGCCAAAATGAGTCTTTTCTTTGCAACATGTCCTGTCACTCCTGTTTGACCCTAGATAAGCTCTCCAAACCTGCAGTTCAACATCTTTTCAATAAATCTTCATTTTAACTGTTTTATCCTTGTGTCAGAGTTCTGCTCTTGGGGTCCAACTGTAGCACAACCCAACAGTAACACTGTCTCACTCCCATTCATACCAGGAAAGGTTACTTTCATGAATGGAATTAAATAGATGTCAGATTTTGTGAGCGGGAGAGACACTGTTGACCAGAAGGAAACTGATCTATTGTGTCTTTTACAGTCCCCTCTCTCGCACTGTCTGTACTCTTGTATCACAGTGTGTGTGTGTGCGCCTGTGACTGTGTTTGCCTTCCTCGATCATAAAAAGCCTTTGCTCCTCCTGTATTTCATGGATCGGTGCCATGTCTTTGTTCTTTGTTAGATTTCTCCTTTGCGAGCAGAACCATAAAGTCACGCAACCAACTAAACGCTAAAACAGAGCAGGCAGAAACAAAAGCACACTTACTGAACAATATGCAGGCGTGCATGAACGCACAGGTGTAGAAATGAGATTAACAAACACACACACACACAGGCTGTGTGTGGGCACATAGAAGTGGAGCCTTCAGACAGAGATTGATGGTGTGTGCTTGGATGAGCATGATGCATATATATGAATATATATCATGTCGTTATGAATGTAATACAAAATGCCAGGAAACTGGTATGTAACTGTGTTAAAAATGTGAGGAATTTCTAGTGAAATGCATATAGATATAATGCAACTTCAAAAATACTGAAAATACCAGTCACCAAAACCGTCTAAACGCAAGCAATCAGTGTGCAGTTCAGGTCACATTTGGACAGAGTTGGGATCAATAAATCAATCAAGAAGCAACATTATCCATTAAGATTACTTCAATACATCATTTCATGCACCAGGCTGCTGAGCAAACTTCCAGTCTCTCTCTTGTCAGTGACAAAGTATTTCAGAAATGTGTTTTTCTCTTTTTCAGCTTTCCTTTTTTTTTTTTTTTTTTTTTTGTTATTTTTATCGACTGTGAGAAGTTTCACTGGGAGACTGTCTGGCATGTGGATGCTGCTGCTGCATTCAGCTTAGCATGCATTAATTTGCAGTTCAATTTGGTTACATTTGCATTTCAGTTTGAGTAGTTTGTATTGAGGAGTGGGGCTGGGTGATATATCAGGCTGCCAAGATTCAAATTCCGTAGCTTTTTTTTTTTTTTCATCTTTTGCATACATAAAAGTATGTAATTTACATGGTGGCCTGGCTGAATAATTTGTACAATAGGCACATCTGCTGAAAACACTGAGGTGACAAATCACAGATTCACAACTTTGTACCTAAAAAACTTAAAGCTGCTTATTATTTGTGTCAAAAGTTAGTTCAAGAGACTATAAACTGTATCATGTGAAAGGAGTCACTAGTTAGTGACCAACACAGAGAATTATCATCCAATTATGCAGCGTCTTGATGCAGCTTTAAACCATCTTTTAACTTACTGTTTTAGCTTTTCATTCAGCTTTACTGCTTTGATTAACTTCTTCCTCATCAGTTATTATCAGCCTGCCAGCATTGCTTTAATTGAATAAGCTCTAAAAATGAGATGCTGTCTGTCCAGAACTAAACAGCAGAGACACAGTTAAGTACTAGTTAGTCACCATATTTAGGAATTTAGCAGATTTTAGGCCTCTGGCACTGGCAGAGACCACAAATGGGGCTTAAAGAAGAGTAACTAGAAAAGCACTCGGAGAGCGCAGACCTCCGCCAAGGCAGCTCACCCTCAGCTCAGCTTTTGTGGATACCTAACTCAAAAATTATGTAAGCATTTATAACAATAATGACAACAACCTCACAGTATACATATTTTTTAAGTGTCTTCTGTGAATGAGCTCCACCTGTGTTAAGTAAGTGTTTTGGTCACCACTAGGAGTAAACTTATAACTTGTCTTTGCAGACTTATGTACTCTGTTTTTTTGATGTATGTGTTTGGTTGGTGAGTGTGCATGTGTGAATGCTCATACAGTAAATCACCTTATCTTGGCTCAGAGTTCTGGAGGACTGACAGTGTAAAACGGCGTCATGGATGGTGTAGAAGAGACAGGACTTTGTCACTTTGTCATTAAAGAAACCTCCAGTCTGCAGGTTGTCAACCACGCTGGCTAGAAAGACAAAGACAGACAGAGAGAGAAATTCATGAAAACACTGACAGAGCTATGCACGAAACATTGAGGGAAAACAAGAAATGATGAAAGTATTAGTTTCTGAGGACAAAAAATGAAAAGGATAAAGGAATAATGGAGAGAAAATAAGGAGAATAGCTTGCAGGAATAAAATGCATTAAAAGTAAGACAGACAGACAGAGTGAAAGGAAAAATGGCAGAGGTAATCATTGTATTAAGTGAAGCTCATTATGATTCCTGGCTCTGTAAATATGCTTGCAGTGCCTTTGCCAGCCCCAACACTCACAATTAACTATTTTAATCATTACAGTCTATCAGCACAGGCTAATTAGAACTGCTGATTCTCTCAACATGAACTGGATGACTCTTAATGCTGTGGTTGTGAGATTTCTGTCCCTCAGCACTCAATTTTTCCCATCCAGCAAGTCACACCCAAATTTGTGGGTAAGTATATAAAAATAAACACAGAGAGTAGATGCTTTATTACTGTAAAAACACAACCGCCCACCAGATTTTGGCATTTTTTCCATAGGACTCATTATCTTCTTATGACTCACGATTGCATATCCTAGCAGACATGAAAACCTGAAAGGCGTTGTCTGGAAATAGCAGCTATTGACTGAATGACTTCCTTCACAGACATGTTAGAATAACATGAGAAAACAGCTAAGACAACATCCAGTGTTGTTGATTGAATTTCAGTAGTGTGTAGCTAAGCGGGTCTAGACCTTGAATGTAAAAATGCATCCATGTGTGTTAGAAAATGTGGCACAAAAGATCTCAGGGAGATTTTGGAGTATTTCTGACAAACTGTCATGAGATCTCTCACATCTTCCACAGAGTAAGTTCTACACAAATCGATTAAAAGCTTGTTTCTTAGAGGCAAAATTAGTTATAAGAGAATCAACACACAAGAAAATGCATTTTCTTTATAACTTTCTTTATAACGTCATAAAAATAAATGCAAACAGTAACACAGCTGCACCAGAATAGATCTCCAAGATTTCTCATGTTTTCTGTACTAAAAATATTGTTTGGGAGTTTAAGCTACCAAAATCCACAGAGTTGCTTGGCTAAAATTCAATCTCATTATTTTTTAGTGATATCGAGGGACTTACTTTGGCAGCCAGCGAGAAGCACCTCGATACCAATGTCCCCATAGTCTCTCCGGATCTGAAACAGACACAGGAGCAGAGCAAAGATCATTTCATTAGTCTGGTAATTTTATTAACAGTAATTGAATGCCTGAGGAGATAACTGATAGTGGAGAGAAGGATGGATGGAGGATGAGTTTTTGTTGTTGTAGGAATAGATGAGAAAGGCAGAGTTAGGCTACAAGAGTGTGTTTTAAACAGGAAGACATTTATACAGCAAAGACTAAAGGTTCAGATTCAGTTATCTTGTAATCTTGTTCTTCTGAGCCAGTTAATTGTTTCCTGTAGGGAGGGAATCCATTATGAGCTATTGACTGTCTGTCTTGGAACTAATGTGATTTGTATGCAAATATTATGTATATAAAAGCTGAATATTTCCCCCTCTACGTAAATGAGTATGTGAATGTTTCAGTATGAATCCCATATTTATACCCTGTTTAGTGTCTTCACTCCAACAGTGTCCAGGAAGTTGACGGGGCTGAGGTCCAGGATGATGGCTCTTGGGAGTGAAGGGTCGGGTTCAGTGTCCATCTCAATGATGGCAATATTATTCTGCTCCTGATTCTCTGGCTCATCCCTCTGTACAGGAGGATACATGATGGACAGCGCATAAACTTATAGAGAGAAATTAATCTAAGTAAAATTTTGTGCTCTCGCCAATGAATCTCAATCAACAGTGATTTCCGAACCAGAAATTCAGATGACCATCAAGGTCCATTGTTTATTACTTTACCTAAGAAAAAAGCATTTGTATCAGAAAACTTGTACTTTGAATGTGTCAAATTTTCAACCGAGCCATTTAGATTGTAGGAACAAAATAGAAAAAATAATGTCATACAGAGAAACTGAACATCCCTGTGTATCATTTTTCGCAGTGGTTTTCATACTCTGGCGTCCCCCCTTCAATAGACGAAAGAAAAGTTTATATCACCTTCATCCTGAATTTTTTTTGATCAATTAACAATGTCAGGGGAGGCTGATGAATCTAATGAAAAACAATAAATTTTACAAATCCAAGTTTAATGCCCGCCCAAAAGTTACAGAACCTCTGATTTACAGTAAATAACGTGTTTGTTTGTCCTCACCGCATCCACTGCATTCTTCTTGGCTGCTTTCTTGGCTTTTTTGGCATTTTTCTTCTCAATCCTCTTCCTTTTGGCCTCCAGTTTCTTCTTTATCGACAGAACTTTGATTATGTCGATGCCAGACTAGAAGAAACAGCAAAAAAAAAAAAATGTTTAAAAATCACACATGGTAACAGAGAAGTTCACACAATTATTAGTCAAATCCTCTCCACTTATGTATTCATTATGACACAGTGCAACACTGTTTTAGTTTTTTACCCACCTGCTGCTATTATTAAGTAACAAAAAATCAGATTTAAATGACATTATCTCTTTAAACAAATGCATGATGAGAACTTATTTCAGTTGATTTATGTACATTAAGAGTCACTTTATATTTGGCCCAGTATACTGTTACAGCTGTTGTATCTTTCTACATCCACTGCAGTAAGAATTATTTTTTTTCTAACAACAAACCATTTTGAGGCTATTTAACATCTATATGAACAATGATAAACATCCTTTAATATTTTCAATATTTCCAACTACCTAGTTACATTGTTAATAATTTGTATATTTTTAGTTGAATTATGCATTCAAGGAGAAGACTGTCTATCGTATTTAATTTCTACATTTATGCAAACATTTTTTAAGTGAGCACACAGTTTAAAAAATACATAAATGAAAAACTCTCACTCAAAGATTTTTAGTTGCCAGCACTCACTCACTTTTGATAAAGTAAGAGACGCAATTTGTTTTTAGGCAATGGCTCATTAAGCATCCCATTTGTATTTGTATTTGTATTTGTATTGTACACTGTATTATTATTCAAGTGCCTGACAGGAAAGAATTTTTATGCAAAAACAATGTACAACTTGCCTCCAAAACTTTTCTTGCCGCATTTTGTTACTAGTTGAGAGAATTACAGCATTAGCATCTCCTTTCACAAGTGCAATCCATCAACTTAGTTGCTGCTGGGTAGAAAAATTTGCATGTGGTCCCACATTTCCTAAGCATGGAACTGAATCCCCAAATCTGAGTCGCCTGCATGCCACTGTGACTGGTGGAGTGCAAACACTTATCATCCTGATCCAAACATTACCAGAATTCATCTGGTGGCAATGTCTCATCTTGTAAAAAAAAAATGCAGCCTCCGCCAGTCAACAACAGCTCTGTTAAAGCTTATTTGTGCATCAAAGGTTAGAAAGAAAAGAGCGACCCAGTGGCTCTGACATGCTGACATTTTAATGAATGAGATGTTCCTTTTTCTCCCTGTCTAATTCAATCTCGGCTCCCTCCATCATTGTTATCTTTCTCTACCTCCTCTCAATCTGTCTTCCCATTTGCCCAAAAGAGACGTGACAGAAGAGGGGAGGAAGGGGAAGTTTAAACAAAGGTCTAATAGAAGAAAGAGGAGGACAAAATTTGAACAATGTCTGTCACAGCTGTGACGTGTGAATTGGTGAAATGTCGGGTCAGTTATTAGTGTGTCAGAAAAAATGTTCCTAAGAAAGGAGTAAATTGCAAGGAAGTGGTGACAAAGGGGATTGTTGCAGGAGTTGGATGTGTCTGCGTGTGTGTATGTAGCTGTAGTGTGTATCTTTATTAAAATCTGGGCTTGTGTGTCCATCATGGTGTCGTGGTAAGTCTGATACTATGCTTTTGTGGTGGTGCATAACGATACCAGTAATATTCCTGCATATGTTTATGTTCTTGGTGCGTGCACTGTCGTTGTGAGGATAAATTTTACCTTTAAGACCTTGACTGTGGGAAAATACTTCAGAAAGACATGTAAAGAGGTGATTGTTTAGACCAGTTCTAATGTCAGGTTGAATTAAAAGTAGGTTAGGTGTGTGTGTGTGTGTGTGTGTGTGTGTGTGTCTGCACCTTCTTTCCGAGCGCATCTTGGTACATTTCAGCATTAGCAAAGTAGAGGGTGGCAGACGATCGGAATATTAAAATCCCTGGCACCTGCTTCACCTAAAATAAATTGATCAGTTCATCAGTTAAACAGGCAAAAATCACTACACTTTCAATATTTTAAATGATTAACACAATCATTTTCATTACAAACAAATATATTTATATTAGCACCATATGATGATGATGATGATGTCTTGAAATCACATCAGAGCTACAATGTCAAATTAGCAGAAGAAAGTAACAGGTATAGCACAATGCTCAGTTCATTCTTGTTTGGATGTAGTAATTCAAAATGAACACAAGAGTAACACTGTATGTATATGGAAGACAGGGTGAGGTCGAGCGTTTGTGGGGAGGCAGAGTGCAGTGTGGTCTGACACTGTGCACGACATAACTCCCAAACTCTCAGAAACCCAGGGCTTATAACAAACAAACAAAAAAAACACTTGGAAAAAATATTGCCATAAATACACCACTTGTCATAGCCAAACACTTTGAAAACTGTTTAAATCATCAGATTTTCAAGTTTTGCTTTATTCCTCCTGTCTTCTTTGAAAATATGCCAAAAACAACCATTCGCTATGTCTACAACCTCTAGAATTTTTTTTTTTTTAATGTTTTTTTAAAAAAAATTCTGCATTCCTTTGTGCACTCACAAAGCCATGAATGATTCAGATAGGCCCTCCTCTTGCCTCTCTATAATTCATGAGTGCAGTGAACCCTGAGCGCTGCCTGGCAAGATGCCTTTTGCAGCCTGAATACAGCCAGAATTACTCCTGCATGTACTCCTGCAGAATTACTCCTGCATGTACGTGGAGCCACCAAAATATTTTTCTCCGATGTTCCTCAGACTTGAAGACACTTAAAAATATGTTGCATATACTGATTTTTTGTTTTTTTAAATTTTTGTAAATTAAAAAATCTGAGAAATTCAATGTTTGATATTTCTTTTTTATGATTTAGACCATTATAACTTTGTTACAATGCACAGGAGACATTGTTGAGTTACACCTTTTTCTTGCCATGGTTTTCCTGAATCCATAGAGGTGAAGGACTTTATATTACAGTAAAAAATGAGCCTACAGTGAGTAAAAATGTGACAGAAGCAAAAAACGGTCAAAAACTGCTTGGGATTCTATCTCTTTATTTGACTCTTGGTTACTCTGTCAGAGAAAAACAAACAGAGGGACAGGTGTGCTTCATAAACTTCACCTTCAAGAGTCTACAGATGGATTTTACGTTACTCTGCATTGTTTATCTCAGAGCCAGTGCTCATCCATGCTTCTGCTTTCAGATTATTTAGATATAATGTGCCTTACCTGATTGTAGTCCTCCAGTGGCCTGTAAATATCAGTGTCAGGGACCTGTCCTAATAAGGAGTATTTAGGTCTGGAAAACACAAAACAAAGAGTTAGATCAATGTGTCGTACTCGGTGTAGTCTGAAGAGAAGAATTTAGTTACTTGTTGGGTGTGGTAATTAATTGCTTAATGTTCATTCTGACCCACTTTCTCACTGATCACCCACAACAATGTGTTCTTACAGCTGAGTCCTGAAGATGACGGTGAGCATGGAGAAGCCGATGGAGGCAGCCAGTCCCAGGTCAGGGTTCAACAGCACAGTGAGGATGAAGGTGACAATCCAGACCACCTGCAGACAGAGGGGGAAAGACAGCAATAGTGAATAATACATCACCAGGTAGCAAGAGA
>JAQFJB010000002.1:7866938-7877947 GCA_029874875.1 Naso minor | reverse complement strand
ATACACTGCAGGGTCAGGGGCATACGTGGAGATGTTCCAAGATAGGGAGGAAATGTCCTGTGAAGATGAGCTGTGTATGTTACCCGCTTGTGTGCAGCTGCAAAACGGTTCTTTTTTTGTTTGTTTGTTTCATTTCCAGGATTTAAAAAAAATTTTTTTACAATTGAAAACAATTACTCATTTTCTTTTATTTAAAATCATTAAATTTGGATTCTATCTTCTACATGGTTTCCAGATGAAAAGCTCAATATTATGATTACACAAAACTCCATTAGGAGAAAAAAAGCAAAATATTGGAATATTTTAAAAATCAGTGGCACTCAAATTAGGAGAGGCAAGCTGTAGCTCTGTACGTGAATATATTACATACAGTTTAAAAGGCGCAGATATCGGGTGAGAAAAGACTAAGAGAGGGTAGAAGAAGGTCAGAGATGTTGAGGCCTGTAGGGGTGAAAACTAGGCAGCAGGAAAAACACAGACAGCTGAATTGAATATACTGAATCTATTATGTACATCTGTTTATAGAGACAGAGAGATAATAGAAGGAAGGAAAAAATGAAAGTCCCTCATTCTCCATCTTTCCTGCTTTAATACTGTGGTAATTACATCAGTGGTTAACAAGACAGTCACTGTGAATAAAGCATATTGTAAACATCAAACCCCCTCTCTATAGGGAAAAAATGGAAATTAAAAATAATCCATTGACGGTTCAGGAACAAGCAACATTTGCAGGAATCAAACAACATGTCATGCAGTGAAGAGTAAGTTTGTAGGATATTATATTTGATACTTGTGTACACTGACTGTTTTGTTCCAACATGGGATTTACACATAAAAACACAAAAACAAACAAAAAAAACCCACCAATGTACAAAGTCATGTGAAGCAGAAAGTTAAAACAAGCTATGGCACATTTTACCAGACAGTGCTTAACTGGAATGGCAACACATTTTAGGTCATTATTTTCCCATAGCATTCTTTTTAAATTATTATTATTTATAAACAACACTACTGGCATAAAACTCTTCTTATATATTATTTTCATGCTATGTCATGCATATCCTAACAATATGGCACCAATGCCTTAATGTAAGTTTTGTCAGTAACATCTGTTACATCTGTTACATGTTGGTTCATACTGAACATTTGTGATTTGTCAAGCAGGATGACTGACCAATCAGAGGGCTCTGGATAATAATATGGACACAGCAATTAAGACTGATATTCAGAATATATATTCTGTACAAGATCTTCTTTAACTAACGATAAATATTTATGTGGCACTGATAAATACGAGGTGGATAACACACATGAAATGGGACCTTCCACAGCTGAATAAGGCTTATTAAAAGTATTTTAAAAAGCAGGCAGTGACTGAGACACTTGTGTGTGTTTAAAAAGGGGGACACCTTTAGTCACAGGTGGGGTACGGCGATAATAATGAGGCCATTTATACTTGTGGGATTTTGGCACCAAAATCATGTTTAAAGTCTCAGGTGTCTGGTTAATTCAAAGCACATACAGTATACAGACGTATTATATGATTACATGCTTGGAGTAGAGTTAAAAATTTCAATGTAGGGCTTCAAAATAAAATAAAAAACAGCATCTCATCTTCACGCTCACATTGAGATTGGGACCATTAGGCTGTTGAAATGCTGATGCCTGGTCAGCTTATGGAAGAAGAATCTCCACCCATCATTTAAACCACATTTTAAAGGATTAGTTTCACATTTTGGGAGATACGATTAATAGCTTTCTTTATGAGAGTCAGAGGATAAGATAAACGTCACTCTTGTATATTGTATGTACAGTAAATATATGTTGGCTAGCTTAGCTTAGCATTAAGCCTGGAAACAGGGAAACAGCTAGACTGGTTCTGTTCAAAGGTAACAAAATCAGCCTACCAGCACTTTATTTCTCACTCAATACCTAGAAAGGGCCAACATGTCAATTCAATATATTAATGGGATTATATGCTGGACTATTTTTTTTAACTAGGACCAAATTAACTTCTTGACAAAAACCCCACCAACGCCCAATAAGACCTGACTCTGCAGTCACAAGTTTTTACTGGCCACAGCTTCGACCAGCAGCACTGTAAACATGACACCCAGGTGGACATGCAACATTTTGCAACTTCTTCAGGGTAAATCTATGACGTTTGTTGAATTTAAAAATGAAGTATTGCTTCTTAAACTCTGGGAATAATGTGCAAAAGTGATTTTGGTCTTTGCATCATGCAAGACCTAACACTGGCTAAGCAATGGATTGAGAAAGCCTCACTTGATTCAAAGGAAAGAAGAAGTAAGGAGACATAGTACTGGCACACTGACACACATAAACGACATACTCAACTGGTATTCAGTTTGAAAAAATTATACAGATATAAAAATGCAACAAAAAAAAGAAAAACAAACATGCTAATATTGTCACTGGCATTCATGCAGCTTATAAGACTTTTTTTTTCATAAAAATGGTAAATATTACCTATCGAGGAGCTGATAGGTGACTTTTGTTGAGTTTGACAGAGCCATGGTAGCTGTTTCATCCTGATTCCAGCGTTAATGCTAAACTAAGCAAAGCAGCTGCTTTATTTTTACCATACAGACACCAGAGTGGTTTCAGTCTTCACTTCTATCAGTATGAAAAACACTAACCACATTTTCCAAACTGTGAAATTATACTGATATCAAATATTTGATTTATCATAATAACATCTTGTAATATTTTACAGTTACAGTATGTCCAGCTACTGTAATCTGACCAGAGATGAGCTGTAGAAGCTGTATAGCGTAAGTTTAATAGCCCCACATTGTACTGTGACAGTCAAAAAGCGGTAACGATGACAATGCGTCTCAGCTGTATACATTTTCTTTACTAAATTAAGTGTGAAGGTGATTCAGGTACAGTGTGTTTGTGAGGGATGGATGGTCGCGCTGACAGTTAGCACAGGACGAGGAAGTTATGTCGAGGCTATAGTTGCCTGATGGGGGGGAGGTTCAGGGTGTCCAGAGCGCTGTGGTAGAGCTCTCTCAATGCTCTTAACAGATACAGACGACAAAACATCTGGTTGAAGAGATGAGGCAACGGCTCCTGGACAGAAAGAAAGACATACAAGAGAAGTGGGAAGTGTATGTGGGGAGTTGAAGAAAGGGAAGAGGTGATGTCAGCACAAAAAAGGAGATTTAGGAAGAGAGAGAGAGAAAGACAAAGGATTAAATACTGCTGATCTCTTACTGACTTGGTGTGTTTTCCTCTTTTCGCCTTAAATAGATATAATGTAAACATTGGAAGGAAATACACATGCACACAAACTAAAAAGAATATATATATTCAGACTGGGTATGGTTTGCTGGGGGTATTTGGGGATTTCCCACCTCTGGTTCCTCTAACTCTGCCTCTGCTAAATTATTTTTATCTCTGGTGGGAACAAAATTTATTCCCACCTCATTGCTGTAAATGCTTCCTCAACAATAGACCGTGTGAATCATCTTAAAAAATCTAAATATATCTAAGCAAGCACTGCAACACGAGAACAGTCTGCAGTGCCAACAACAGTAACGTTAGAAATTAAGTTTCATTGTCAGCGATCACTCTCATGTGACAGTAGCACCATGTGACATCACCACATTGAGGTTATGTGATGATCCTGTTTTTGCCTTGATCCCTGTGCTGGGTTTTAGAATGTTGCCAAGCACCAATAGTGGTCAATAATAACAATATTCTTACAGGTGGTTGAAATGAATTTGACTGAGTTTCTCCAAAGTAGAAATGAAGACAAAAGTCTGTCATCACAGACGATTGTTTTCTTAGTCTGACAAGTAGGAAAATATTTTTTTCTGACTGAACAAAAAACTACTGTATTCTAACAAATGCAGTGGTTCCAAGTTCCAAAACTGTATTTTTTGAGTTCATAATTATTCTATTAAATGTTGTGCTGCTTTAACCACTGCAAAAAAAGCTTAACAGGCTACTTTAAAGTCTATAAAGGCCCACTGTGTTTTTGATCTAGTTTAATGAACAAAAACATCCTTCATACCTCCTGTGACTAGAATTTTTTTTTTCTCTCGAGAATAAGGAATAAATTTATCAAGCGCCAGACCTACCTTATTTCTGTCTATGTACATAAATATAAAGCAAATATATCCTCACCCCCAGCACATGGACTCTGTTGTAGTACGAGCTGAAATCTTTACTGAGAGACACGAGAAATTTACAGATCTGAGGAACACAAACACATGTGAGTTAGAGCAACAGAGATTTTCGTACACATCTTTTAAAGTTGCATTTTTATCTGTCACTAGTAAATTGCAGTCCCCTGACCTGTTCAGTCTTAATGTTGACTCTGGCTCCACCCCCTTCACATTCTAACGCTTGTCCTGATTGGTCCAGCAGCTCAGAGAATGGAATGAGGTAATTGAAGAGCAGAAGCCACTCGCCCTGTTAGTCAAAACACAGAAAGAACATGACAGGATGAACACCAAAATGTTGCTGTGAGGACATTTTACAGTCTGCCACAACATTTCTCAAACGTAGGGTCGGAACCCAAAATGAGTCACAGGCTCGTTTTTATTGGGTCACCAGCTGGCGGAAAAGAACACTGATGTGTGTATTAATTTGACTGATTGAAGTAGACAAAGACTTGTGTGGTATCCCTGGGTTCTTAAAATATAAACATACAAAATCTATGTACATATTTAATGAGGTGGTAAGAAACTTAACATTACACTCAGCAAACTGGATAACTGCTGTGATGTAATATTTTCATGAAATAAAAACATTTCATAAACATTTAAATTCAGGGATTGTCGTGTTCATTATCAGCCGGTCATTAATGAATAGGTCATGGTCATTTTTGATGTATTTTTGTAAGTTTGGGTCCTGGGAAGACACCAGACTTCACTCTTGGGTCTTGAGTTGAAAGAGTTTGGGAACCCCTGATCATAAAGAAAAATAAAAACACAGGAAATTTAAAGAAATGAAAGGAGTGAGAGAGCAGAGCCCAGAAGAGAATAAAAGAAGTACCTCTTCTTTCAGGGCAGAGAAGTCGAGCTGAGAGCCTTCAGGGATTTCTGGGTACAGACCTGCAGATAAAAAGTGAGACTGGGACTGATCCACAGAACTCGTCACAATCGTACCGTTGAGCTATTGATTTTAGACCACACACAGCAGTGGCAGGAAAATATGGACCCATCGGCCCAAACCAGAGCCCCAACAAAAACACTTGGCCTCTGAACAAAAACTTAAGCTTTACCTTTTTTCACTTACATCTAAACTTACAAAATTTTTCAGGAATGTACAGTCTTACACAGCAGCTAAACTTTAAAGATGTTAAACCTCATTGAAATATGGTTTTCCTGCCTTTTATCAAGTTTGTCTTTGTCTTCTCCTGAGAGATTAAGAGAATACTGCTAAGCCACAGCATTTAAAGTTATTGTTTGTAAAATTGGAGGGAGAAATAAAACTCAAAGCAAAACTCTCACCCTTCTCCACTCCTCTCTCGTAGCTGTCGAACAGAGTGTGCAGTCTGGCACAGTTGTACATCACAAACACTCCTCCTCTCGGCCCTTTGGTGGACACGCCCCCTTCCCTCTGAACGTCCAATGTCACCTACACAGACAGTCGTCAATCATTCTGACAGCACTGATCACATCAAAGGGCAACTGTCATCAGTTTCTGCGTCAAGAGAGAGGTGCTGAAAACTGACAAGCTCATCAAGTCACTCAGTCATTTTGAATTAATCAATATGGGCAAAATGGCACATCACCACCTGCATGGCTCATGCAGTTAGGTGACAAACACGCCGGTGTAACAATGACTTACAGGACTGGTGTGGACTGTTGACAGCAGCTCAAATCTGACGGTGGCAGAGGTCATTACCCTGATGATGTCATCCCACGTCTGACCTAAAAAGAGGAGGAGGAGGCGGCATTTTGCTCCAGTTAATCAACTTTATTGATAGTCAATGGCAATTAGTGTCAGACAGTTGTAAATAAAAAGCAGATGGTTAATGAGCATAACTGAATGTCTGTGGCATTTTTTAAATTTTTTTTACTTCTGTTTACACAGTAGCTCAGCAAAGTGTCAGCTCAAACTGCAATTAAAAGGCTTCTTGTTCTGTTTTGATATGATCACTGTAATCTTTTCAATGGATTTGGCACATCACTTGACAACAGTGGGCTTATTATAGCACATCAGAGAACAATGGCGGAACAAGCATTAAAAAGTTTGAAAGGTAGGGGTGTTTTATTTTCCGATGGCTTTGAAAGTTGTGCTTGGATTTACAATTATCAGATAATAGTTTCCTATTGAGGTAAGAGTGCGTAGATAATGCAGCCCTGCTCACACACCTTCCACTTGATCTCCATACTTCATCTCTGAGGCCTCCTTCATCTGACCTCTTCTCAGCCTGAAGGAGAGGAGGAGGACAGAAACAACAGAGCTATCATTGGCACAGACAGCTGTGCTAAAAATACACAAAACACAGAAGTAGCACAGATGAAGAAAAACACCAGACACTTTTAATTTAGTTTAATTGCAACTGAAATTTCACAGTGCAGAGAAGATCCTCGTGAGTGTTTTTTGTTTTTGTTTTCTTTTAATAAACATCTGTACGGCGAAAAGCTGGGCAGAGCAAGGGAAGGGAGAGAAGAGAGAGGAAAGGAAAAAGACAGAAAAAAGAGAACCTAAAGACAAGAGAACAGTGATGTGTCTTACTGCAGGTACTGTGCGGCACTAAGGTGAGAACCAGGAGTCTTCACAGGCCCACACACCAGATGTCTCTGCAGACACAGAGAGCAGAACAGGTAAAAATAGAAACACTACACAATACATGATTGTGTGTGCACGTGCGAGTGATTACCTGTGTGTGCATCGCTCCACTTGCTCTCCACAGCACTGCTATTTGCTGCTGGCGGAACTCATCCTGACAGGAAATCACATGTAATGCTGTTGCCATGGCAACCTTTAACAGCAGCAGCAAGGAAATACAAATCAACTCTTCGGTAGAAAAGGAAAGGAAATTGTCGATGTATGTTTTAAGACTGTGTATCTGTGTGTATGTCTCACTGTGCAGTCGGCTGTGGCCAGGTCCAGTTGTGCCAGGTGGGAAACACTGTCTCTGTGTACTGAAACAGATACATCAACAGTGTCTGAAGAGTAAATACGCAGTACCACCTATCTGTTAATCTACTAATTTTACTAAATTCTGTTACCTAAAGGTGTAGTAACACATGCAACACTGCTAGTTGATTAAAGAAATACTGTAGTCCAGCATTTTGTAAAATACACTTAAAGACCCTGTGAAATGTTTGTTTGAGTGCGATTTGCTTCCACATATTGACGTTTCCAGCAGAAAACAGGCCTCTAGGCAGGAACTTGTCGCACATATTGATTGATGTTCACAGTAGCCAAAAGGGCTGAAAGCGTGCTACGCCCGCCCTCCAGCATGGCTGATGTCCAGACAGTAAACGTGAAACAACACAGAGCTGCACAACATGACTTAACATACGCCACGGGATTATGTTATGAAAACACAAGGTTGTTAAATTTTCCAGTGTTTCTGGGACTTCCACAACTGACACAGTGCAGAAATGATGATTATATCAGCCGTGGTTATTGACGGAAAATGGCCCGCTTCCTCCTGATGCTACTAGCTAACGCTAACAACCCAGCTGTGGTTGTGTGTCTTGTATTACTGTCAATGGGTTTTGATACATGGAACAGACCTCTGGTTTATTTCATGCACCCACACACCATGTCGTTAAGTTTTCCAACCTGTCGAGAACCTCCACAACTACACAGTACAGCAAATATGGTTTTATCGACCACAGTTAATGACAGCTCCCCTACAATGTAGCTGATGCATAGCTAGGTACGTGCAACAGTAGGCTTGTGTCTATATTACTCTCAAAAAAAAGGGAGGGGGGAGGGGGGAGCTTTTTCATTTGATGAAAAATTAGAAACCCCCAGAGTTCAGGATGAGTCATATGGATATTTAAAAACATTTTCCAATGGGAGAAATTACCACATTTTGATGTAAAAATACTCAAAAATAATTTTTTCAACATAAATTTGGCATAAAATACATGAACGGTTAACACACAGACACAGGATTAATACTGGCAAAGTGTATTTTTCATTCCATGGGGTCTTTAAAGGCTTTCTTGCAGAGGCTTAGATGTTACCACTCTCATATCTGTCTAATAACGGTTCCATGTGGAGTTTTTGACTTCTACTAGCACTGCTGAGCAGTTCAGTTGAAAGTGGGTCACCTTTTTGTTTACATCATGGTTTCACACTATTCCACTTCACCACAGCAACGTACCAGTGAACCATCAATGGGAAAACAAGAAGAGCGCTGACTCGTAAACATGCATGCAAACAGGTCTTGGACTATAAAGAGACGTTGGTTTCACAGATATTTTATGAGGACGGTAAAACACTCAACGCATACGTTTAAGTGCAAGGATACATTGCACACAATGCACTCGGGGGGGTTGACACTGACTGCAATCATCACTTTTGCTTTTTTGAAGGAAACTCCACAGAAAATATTAAAGTAAGGAGCTGAAACCAGGACACAGCTTGCTTAGCATGAAGACTAGAACGGGGGGGTCTAATCCAGCTACCCTGGTTCTGCCTAAAGCTTAAAAAGACATCTGCCATTCAGCACCTGCAAAACTCATGAATTGTGTTTTTTAATCTGTATACAAGCAAAAAAATGTAAAAACATCTTATTGTGAATGTGCAGGGTGGGACACTGACTTACTCAAGTCTCTGCTAGCTGGCTAGCAACAATCTCCAGAGGTTTACTGGCGTTGTCAGGGAATAGCTCTAACTCCTCCTCAACCTAGAACTTGTTTTTTGCCTGGTATTTCTTTGACTTGTAGTTGTTGAGTGTCTAAAATGCCATTTCCAGCACTATAATCACCACAGCCTCCTTTGTTTTGAGGTAACGAAAACCTCTATATCACTTTGAGTGAGAAATAATGTGCTCATGTTTTGGGATAATTACCATTTGAGTGATCTTACCTCTGGCGAAACGAGAAAAAAGATCTGAAGGAAGAAACTAGAGGAAGGCTTCAAATGCAGCCTAATTTTGTTTGTTTAATTGATGTTAAATCATGAAAACACCACCGACATTTGGACGACATTTCAGACAGCTTGTATGCACAATTTGTTGAGACTACTTTATTTTGTAACAGGCCATGTTGTGTCTGCTTTTTTCCCTTTGAAAATGCAAATCAACTGAAAGAACAAGCAGCGCAGCAAAAAAAAACACCATACAGCATGAACTCTAAAATCACATGCAGCTAAAACAGGATGCTTAAAATGAGCATCTGAATCAAAAAAGCTCCCTTGTGACCTCACCTGTGCAGGTACCGAGGCTGGGGTCGTATCCCAGCAGGCCCTCCTCCTGGAACGCTCTCTTCAGGTTGACCCTGAGCATCCCCTCATTCTCCCCCTCCTCTGTCTTCCTTCCTCCTCCTCCACTGGTCCTCCTTCCTCTTTCCATTTCTCTCTCTCTGTAGGGGGAATTCTCCAGCGCCTCCTGAATCCTTTCTTCTCTCTCCTCGTTGGTCCAGTTGGCTGGGGCGGTCGGCCAATCAATTTCCAGAGCTCGGAGAAAGGTGATGATGTCGCTGTCTTCTGGAAGTGTGGGGCAGTAGGACACTGAAAATCTGAAACAGTAAGGTGATTGGTACAGATCAGCATTTTTTTAGGGCTGCAACTGACAAGTATTTTAACCTGTCAATTCACAGAAAATAATTTAACGTCAGAAAATAAAGGTTGTCAGAACCCAAGCTGACATCTTCAAATTCCTTATTTTTTTCTTAGCAGCATCCAAAGCCCAAATATATTTAGCTACCCCACATTCAGCGAGATCAGCCAAAACAGTTTTTCAAAGTGTTCCTTGATAAACGACAAAATCAATTAAAATTATACATGTGTTATGTTTGTAAACTGTTACGGCAAACACACTTTACACAGATCTTCCCTACACACCATTTGACCAGTTTCTTCCATTCTGAAGCTTCCTCTGACATGTTGGAATTAACCCACAGACTCACCCTTGTCTTCTCAATAGCGACCCCATGTGGTCAGCCAACAGAACAGTCCTCAGCTGGCCCAGAGTCAGCGTGTCAGGAGTGGGTGTATTGGGTTTAGGATGCAGTGCAGGGCAGTTGAGCACCACACAGCCTTGCCTCTGACCGGAGGGCTTCAAGTACTCAGTGGCTCCACCCCCCAGGACAGCCCTGAAGGCTGCGGCCCGATCCACCCTCACCCTCAATCCCTCACCCATGACTTCCCCACCAGAGACAGGGAGAACCCCACTGCCATGGAGGGACAGGACCCTGGACATCACGGCTGGAGGAACCTGAGTGGAGAGAGGGAATAAATCCAATAGATTAACGCTAAAAATAAGATATCAGCTGATAATAAGAGAGCTCCCTTGAAAAAAAGCATAATTGGTATTTCAAATTGTTCTCTAACAACATAACTTTCAACATAGAAACAGAGTAGGTATGTTTGTTTTGGGAATGTTGTTTTTGCTCTTTGCACAAGTGCATTTGTGCAAAATAATGCAAATCACTATTGGTGGTAATATCAATGATCTGCTCCAAAACCTCATAAAAGCATTTGTAGTAAAAATTAATAGTAAGAGTGAGCTACATGGAAAAAAAACCATCAGTGTCCTCCTTCACAAGGATGCAAAGAACACGCCCACTGATGCAACGTGCAAGAGCTGAAAGCTGCATTTGTTCAAGTCTACAATGGGACACAAGCCTCATAACGTCATATTTTCAAGCTATGGAACAGGACTTTGCGTGTTTCGCTTGAACCCAGTTGCAGCACATCTAGTTTTGCGTTTGTGGCCTGCAGCTGTGCGTCTGTCCGTCTGACCCAAATTGCGCTGCAAGTCATGGGTTAATAATTGCTGCCGCAGGCTGACGGTGTCTGGTCGATCATGAATGAGCAAAAGTCAGCGGCCACTGCACGAT
>JAQFJB010000002.1:7721430-7734047 GCA_029874875.1 Naso minor | reverse complement strand
CTCTAAACACATAGAGCGCTGTGATTGGTGAACACAAACGGTGTTCAGGACCTACAAAGTCCTTATGGCTCGTTGCTGAGCAAATCTATTTGCTGCCGCTAGGGTGCGTCTAGATTTCTAGGCTATATAAGAGGTACTTCTTTGAAAACTTCAGTGCAGCTGCTGTCATGCTATCAAATGTTGCTTTGGCATCCCTTTTGATTCTCCTAAATATTCTTCCTTTGAGACTGGTTTGCCATTTTACAGCCTGATAGTGAATTTAAAAAGACAAGAGTTTTGGGAGTAGAGCCTTATGACAGATGCTGCATGCCTTCTTTATGGTTGCATAAAGTCACAACTGAAAAAGGAGACAATTGTTCCAATAAACACAAACAAAAAATTGATTTGTCTCCTTGTCATTTCCTTTCTGAGATCTGTGAAAAATCAATTTCCCAACTGTGTCTGGTGGGATAACTACATGTCAAAAATGTTCACGGGCTCTGTACACTGCTGCTGACTGTGCTTGTAATGTTACTGGAGAAGAGCTGAGTGGGACTTGCATTTGAGCAAACACAATTTCCACAACAAAGCAAACCTCTAACCCACAACAAAGTAGTGACTGCTTGGGAAAAAAAACCAACAAAAAAACGGAAGAAACATTAACAGATGAGGCCAGCAGGAGAAGGAGTCAATCTAAGTTTGCATTAATTGACATAAAAGATGACAATGATTGATCTAATATAACTATTTGGCCTCTCTCAACCAAACAAGAGTCTGACCTCTGAGAGACCTATTTCACAACTGGTGCTGAAAACCGTTAAAAGAAACTGTAGCTGACATGAAAGTCTTAATTAGCCATACTCTGTAACTAATCCAGCATTAATTTCCTGAACATATCTGACCCACAGTAACTGTAACATATTGCTGAAGTGCCTCTGACATGCCAGTTAGGAAGGACAAGTTTAGTCTGCTAATATTCCTGCAGGAGCTGCCCTCAAACATCAAATGAGACACACAAAGCAGAGCATCACAAGAGAAGATAGAGTGTTTAATAAAATACTTGGAAGGCTTTCCCAACCATCTGCGGAGACTCAATAACAAGTAGCACAATACCAAATATTGGCAGAAAAATAATTTACCCTCGTTCAGAAAAACACGCATTCGTTCGTACTTACACACATTCACCAAGAAGAATGATTGCTGAAAGCTCTTTTTAGAGATTGCATCCAGTCACTATGCATTATACATCATAGATGGAAGAGCTGGGAAAATAATCTGTTTGGAATGAAGCTTGTAGGAAGAACCAGAAGAAACACATGTTGTGAAAAAGCAACGGACGAGACAAAGAAGGACACAATCTTCCTGAGGCATTTGGCTAAAAGCATCTCTAGGCACTAACCGTCTCCCTCAAGTGATGATTTGTAACATTTCCATATAAATACTTGTCTGTTACTTCCGTTGTTGTGCCAAATTATAATGCCCAATTTTGATCCATCCTCCAGCTAGATTGTTAGCTGTACTAGAAGCAACACATTGACTATCTTTTCACCTGGCATGAAATGCATTTATGACTGGACTGCAGTCAGTAAACAGGCTACTTGACCACATACAGGCTCTTTTACACCTGGTATATTATGTGTCTCCAGTGTCCCACTCTTTCCCGCTCTAGCGTCATATCCTCTTCTTCTTCTGTGCATCCATTTTTTAGCACCACCCTCACTAAGCTCCGCACATCAACTGGCCAGTTATTGCATAGCTCTGCCCAGGATCCCAGCATTTTTATGGAAAAAACGTTCTTTGGAGATGCTGCTCTTTCTCAACTCTCTGTGAGTTATGGACTTTTCAGATGTAAGCTGTTTGCTTGCTGCTGCTGTGGCTGCTAGTTAGTTTTGTTTGCCATTGCGTGTCGAAAGGGAGTGTTTGTTTCTGCACCGAATTACAAGAGTTTTGGACAACTGTATGGAGGAGATCTGTAGAATCAGCAGAGCCAGCAGGAGCAAAAAGTAAATAATTTAAGCTTTCGTTTTTGCATCCATAGCGTTATTTAACGAGCAGCCAGTTATCCCTGACAGTAGCAACTCTCGGTGTGGAGGTAGATATTGTTTATAGAATTTTTTTCATGAACGATTTACTTTTTCACGATCTCATGCTTAGTGGTTGCATGAGTTTGATGTTTTTTAAGAGCTGTATGTAGTTTCTAAGAATTTATGAGTTTTTACTGTGTGCCTTAAAATTTTGTTTGTAGCTGAAAGCTAACAGCTGCACCGTTCTGGGGAGAGCTTCGATGCGACAGAATCCCTTTCACAGGCTTAGTTATGTCTCCTGGAGCTCTGGTGTCTTTATAAAGGCTTCGTAATAGTAATCTATCATGATAAATCCAAAAGTAAAGGTCTTTTGTAATATTTGATCTGTTTTCCATATCAATATCAACTAGTGCAGTTGTCCGTGGTCCATTTTTTTCCCATGATGCATTTTGTCTATTATTTCCACTGTCTTCCTAACAAAAATATAATAAAAATGTTAAATAATTACCTATGCACATTTGGGTTTTATTCTAAATCATGCCCCCAGTGCACATGGGTGATTCTTCTAGATTTATAGTCATTATTTCGTTTTTATGCGTTATTTGGTCTACTGACATAGAATTTTACCAGAAATGACATCAGGAGAAGAACAGCCTATCCAAGGGATGAACCAGCGCATTTCTGCCAAGAAGCCTGGACAAGAAAACGAGTGGCATTTTTGTAAATATAAATATAAATATAAATAGTTTGCTGTGTGTGTGATTACGCTTATTTATTTGTTCTAATTTAAAAAGATTACTTGAAGCATTTTTCTGTATTTAAAATTGTTTAACCATATTTTAGGACTACTATAGCCTATTTTTATTTTTAGATTTTTTGAATAAATTCTTTTGATTCCATCTCTATTTTGTTTTTTCTTTTGTCGTACTGGTCATATTACTATTTACACATTCAATTGACACTCATTTATTTCATACATATTCTGATAGCCCAGGGTCACCAAACCCATAAACCACTTTTTTTTTGTTGAAAAGCGAAGCTTATAAGTATCTAGTAGTGTTTTGAAATGATTCAGGTCTAAATCTTGACATTTCATTGCAAAGTATTTGAATTCTATTCCATTATAAATGTGCTAAGTGACTGCCCTCTACTGGCTGAAACCCTGCTATGGCAACTGAATTTTGCTTTTGGTAGATTATGGGATTATGATGTGTCTGAAGGTCACTTTTGTCACCAACCAAGTCCTGCACTCCGCCCCCTCTAAAAAATCTAATGGCTCATAATTTTGAAGACTGTGGTGAGAGGAGAACACATCCAGTCACTCTACTTTTTTTCCTCTTGTCCGACACATCGCCGAGGAAACCGTCTAACTACAATCTATGCTCAAACTGAAGCCGAAGGTTTCAGAACCCAAAAGCAGCACAGCTGACAAGGAAGTGTTATTGGAAATGACTTTTATTAAAAAACTTTGCTAAAGATGAGCAACACAGTCAATGGCGTCCTCTCTCTTTGTGACTTCGGAGCAGACAGATCATGAATGCAGCAGGGATTAACCAAAAAAGGGGGGTAGATGAGTACTTTCTTTTTCAAATTTTCTTCACTGAACAGGAAAGAATTGCAATGTCTGTAAAACAGATGAACTTACTCGTTTGCTTGCAGATTTCTGTTCCTCTCCACAGAGACAGCAGGTAACACATGGGCAAGATGGCGGATGAAGGCTTCACGGCCACCGAGACAAATGTGCGGGATGATAAAGTTCATCTTATCTTCATGTCTGGGGCCAGTGGGACCCCGTGGAAAATGAAAGGAGGCAGGGCTGAATGGACAACAGAACAGTGGTGCGGGGCAAGACTGGCAATGCAAACAAGCCCAGCTGCATTTATTTAAATTATGACAAATGTGAATATAACAGGACATTGACAGAGGAAGCTTAGAGGAGAAAAAGAGTGTGACTGGCTTCCACAAAATAAAATGCTGTAAGACAGACGCTGAAGTGGAATTATTGCTGTTGGACCAGTAAGTAGCTGGCTTGCAGAGTTACATAATGTGTTGTTGCACATCAGTGTTTGGTTGTGTTGGCAAAGTTTTGACTCGATTTGAATTATAAACCAAGTCAGTGCATTTTGTCAGAGTTTTAGCTGGTGAATGTTGCAGTCAGGTGTTTGCAGCTTACTGTCTGTGGTTGAGGATACGTTAGCTCGGCAGTACCGCTGTTCTGAATTCTGAGCAAACCTTGTGCAACCGTTGATTGCCACTTTAAGACAAGTTTTCAGGATATAGCATTGTTATTCACTGTAGAGTTTTTGTTTGTAGGTAACACATACATTACAACTGCCAATATTGTTACAGAAACCTACAACAATTCTGTTGCACTGTAAACAACTGCAAATCAAAAAACACCAATTTCTACCTAATGTTGCTTTAAGTTGCAGTGGGGAGCCTTTAGAAGTTGTTGGAAGGAACATTTGACAGCTAAATTAGGTAAATGGAAAGTGTAACATATAACCTCAGCTGGTGAGCAAAAGTGAAGTCATGTAATTACTTTTTTTTTTGTAGTGTTTCAGCATGAAACGATTCATATATTGTTTGTTTTGGATTTCCAGATAAAAAATGAGAAAAGCAAGAACAAGTGCGGGTAAACAAAGACCTTACTCTTTCTTCATACCCTACAGAGCTGTCAAATCGTTTTTTCTGTTTTAGTCCTTTCTAATAAAGCATGGTATTTTATACTTTAAGTACAGTGGTTTGTACATAATTGGGAAGATGTGGTTGTAAATAAATAAATGGATTGAAAGTAAAAGACAAAAGCACAGTCAGTCTCACCTTATATTTGCTAAAGCACATACAGGAGCATGTGACAACAAGGATAGCTAAAAGAGAGGGTGTAAAAGACACTGAAGTGTGTGAGTGTTTGTGTGTGCTTCAGTCCAAGCTAGTCCTGGGTAGCAGGTTATCATGAGAGCGTGCAGGCCTTAATAGAAAATGGCTGTGTTGTCTCCCATCTCATTTGAAATGTGGAGCAGCACGACAGTTTTTAAAGTTGCATGCCATCTCAGGCTGGGGAAAACCTCTCTCACTCACACATACACATATACATGCACAACTAGACAGTCCCTTTCAACGCTGACCGAGCTATCATGGGAAAAATGAATAAATGGATGAAATGTGGCATGATTTTGAGGAGGGGAAAAATAACTGTGTGAAGAGGCAGATGAGAGGAGCAAGACAGAGTGAGAGGGGGAGCAAGAGGAAAAGATTATGAGATAGAAACAAGAGTGAGCGATTGTGAAGACAGGAAGAAAGAGGAAACTGGTGACAAATTGCAAATGCTCCCTAGCAGCTCTGACTGACAGGCCAATCATCTTGCTAGCATATCTTGAGGCGAAGCCTGGCTGACTGTTATTAATTGAAATGTGATTGGAGGATAGGGGGGGTGGAGGGGAGGCCACGATGCTCACATCTAATCCACATCAGAGCAATTAATAACACATTCACTCCCCTCCTCTTCTCTCCTCTCAACTCTCATCACCACTGATATTTCCAATGGTGACTAGAAATTAGAGAAGGAGGGAGAAATAATTGAAAAGGGATAAGTCCGAAAGCGGAGCTTGGGGGAGAATGATGGAATTGGGAAAGGGGATTAATTTGTGCAACAATTCAGGGGGCTACCCAGGAGAAGATTTTTTTTTTTTCTTAAATTCCCTGAGAGATTTTATAATGGTTAAAATCTCACAACTCACTTTCATTCATTGCATGTGCAGACAGCAAGAGAGAGAGAGAGCAAGAGACTTTCCAGGTTCATTAACTTTTCTTTCTTCATCAAGCTTTAAATAGGCAGGTAGTGCTGGCAGAAGTACTTATCCAGCTGCTTAAGGCCCCAGAGTGAAGTTAAGGTTATATAAATTACATTTATGGATGTTTCTGTTCTCTCTCTCTTTTTAAAATGTTTTTCCTGTTTCAACTTCTGTCCTTACAAAAGATCTATTTGTTTAGGTTTTTTTTTCAATTCAGGAAAATTGTTGATTCTCACTGTGTGAGCACTTACTCTAAAGCTGTGTACACACCAAAAGCAAAAAAAAAATAGTGTCACGAGATCGTGCGATGATCATCGCGTGATGAAATTGCGTGATGAAATCACGTAATGAAATCGCTGAAGTTGATTACTTTGAACTTGCGCAAAGACATGATTTGTGTCCCTTGCATGTCAATTTGCGGCCGTCCTGTCGTGCTATGGGTCCATCATGGCACCCAATGCGATTTCACATCACGGCATAAACTTTGTGTGTAATTTCATCACTATACAAATTAATTTCACTTTTGATGTGTACACAGCTTAAGGATGTATTCAGACCAAATCAGGTGGTCTGGAGAAACATCACAGGGTTGTCCAGCGGTGTGAGCGTCATTTAATGAACATTACAGGACCCATTGTGTGAGGTCAAGCTGTGTGCTCTACTCCAACCCCCAATCCACGATGAAGACGGGCCCTTTACATGATTGGCTGTGGTGATAAAGTTCAACCGATTTCAACTTTTTCGTCGCTGCTGGCTGTGGGGTTTTTTTGGGTTTTTTGGGGGCAGCTCCTGTGGCTCACACAGCCACAGCCGAACAGACAGACCTCTTTCAAATAAATGAGAAAACCTGCGTTTTCTGTGGACATTCTGATACAGATACAGTCTGACACAGCAGAACAAATGAGTGAGCACAAAGTAAACATGTAATCATCATTAAGTCAAGATATCAAAACATGCGAGGGCAGATTTGTTAGAAAAGAACATGTTTTAAAGTAAACTATCATAATTGTAAATATAAGCCCATCGAAGCAGCAGTGCCACCACATTTTGAGGAAGCAGCAGGGCTTCCTTTGCTTGATACCCTGAACAGTGTGCACTCAGGGTTTTGGCAGATACGATCCTTTATATGCAAACTTGAGCTGAGAGAAAAGCAAAATTTGTTTCATTTGACTTGGTGACCAAGTGTTGTTTTGTTGGCTTCCATCTGTCAGGCTACGTCTTAATGATGTTGGCCTTTTTTAATTGTCAGGATATAACCTCATTAGCCCCATTTGGGGACGTGTTCTGTCACACATTTTATGATTCATGCCCTCAAGTTCCTCTGTTATACCAGCTGCGGGGAAAAAGGTAGATTTAAAATTTGGCTTAACAAGCATGAATTCGCAGTAACTGTGACCATCAGACTGTCGTCTTAGGCATCACGTGTTTTCATAAATTTACAGACACATTATAAATAAAAAATACTGTCTGACGGCTCCCACAAGGGGTGTGGCAAGCCATGACCAGTGAAAGTGTGTGTGTGTGTGTGTGTGTTTCTATGAAGTTTGGCAATTTTCCATGAATCCCTTTAGAAGTTATGCACCTTTCTGTTACAGGCCACTCCTACTGCCACGTCCCCTTTTAGCCAATTGGCATGAACATAAACACACACAGACTTGACCTCCATGACAAATTTCAGAATCTTAGGGGGAAAACCGTGGCCACCAAGGAGTGGGCAATTTTTGCGGACCGACCACTTGACCAACTGACAGAGCTGCTGGGTGCAGCGAAAAACGGGAAGAATCTTGAATTTTACACTAAACATTTGTTTTGCACTTCAAATTTAGACTAAGTGATCGATTTTGTACTGTTTTGTATAGTTTCTGCTCTAAAGTATTTCTACCAGAAGTCCTGTGCTTTGTTGTATCTGCATTTTTATGTTCCTTTGAGTGTTTCTTCATTTGTCTAAATACGCCATGACTCATGTGTTGTGGCAGGGTGCAGAGCAAGCACATAAAGCAGTGTGTCCTTTATGTAACAAAGGAAAGGTGGGAAGCGATAATGGATGGTTAAGTATGATCTTCAAACCAGCCTGTGTGTTTTATGTATAAGTACAGTGTATAATTAAATCGTTTTTACACTATTTACAGTAACCATGATCTTTCTTTTAGCATATTCAGTTATTTTATGTAACTGTAATTGTACCTTAGGCATGGCTGGCATGCCATAATAACAAACCTTTACTAACCTGAACAAAGGGCAGTTGCAGAGGGAGAATTCCAAGGATACAATTGTGCGATGTGATCCATTTTTTCAGAATTCTCAAAAATCATTCTCTTGGGGATAATAAACTGGGATAACAGTCTGAATTTGCACAAAGATGTCAATGAATGTAGCTTAGGTAGTGTTGGAAGTGCAGTAGCTCAAAGGGACAAAGGGAAACAGTTGCTACCAGCATCTAATACTGCCATCAGTGAGATTATATCAGAGGTTTTAAGTGCAAACCAACAGCTCTATACTGTAGATCACTCCATTGCTCTGTCATTTGGTCAGGCCACAAAAATTCCCCACTCTCTGGAAGCCACAGTTTTCACCCTAAGAGACTGAAATTTTGCATGAAGGTCAAGTGTTTGTATAAAGGTGTGTGTTTGTGTTCTAAAAGGGGGTGTGGCAATGGGAATGGCCTATTTCAAAAAGGTGCATAACCTCCAAATGGATTCACAGACTTGCACAAGATTTAGTGGAAAAGTTGGTCATGAGGCAAAAGAGAGCTGATTAACTGTTCTGGCCATCTGGCCAAAAGGGGCGTGGTAGTGGGAGTGGCCTCTGACAAAAAGGCGGATAGCTTCTACACAGATTCATGTAACGTGGCCAAACTTTGTAGAAACACACACACGCATGCATACACACACACTGTCATGGCTTGCCCAGCCCATACACTTTAGTCCTGCCCCTTCCATAACTCATCAAGTAGACTCTTGTAGGAGACATTATTGTAGACTAATTTTTATTTCTTCATTTCTTTCTGTCCAAATATAAGATTCAAACAAGCGTACAGTATTTTGCATTCCAACCTTCTTTTTTTTTTTTTTTGCTGCTGGTCCCAGCTATTATGAGTTTGCACTTGTTTTTAAGTCAGGTGCATCTCATAAGATGCTAAAGGGCTACCTTGAGCATTTGTATGAGATGATGCAACATCTGCAAGGGTGTCCAACGTTATGAATAAATCTCTGCCTAAACTAACACTTGAAATTTGTACAGAAAGATTTAAAGAACATCAATTAAAGCTAAGTGTAAAAGCAATGATTCACTAACTTCTACTGGCATTTTTCACAGTAACTACTCAACCTGTCAGTTTTCCTTGGACTGTGTTTTGCATCCTTTTCCTGTGTCAGTCTTTTACATTTTCAAACTTCTGTGTATTTGGACTTTTTAAAAGGGTTAGTATGAAGAGGAGAGAGACACACTGACCTTGCTCAGAGAAGCAGATTTAATTTATTTGAGGTTTTTTTTTTTTTTCTGTGCAAAACAAATCTTTTTGTCAGTTTTACCCTGACATTCTCGACGAGAGCACTTGTTTCGTGTAGGAGCACGCACACACATACACTCAAAGAGGTTGTGAATGCCATCTTAATCAAATGACTACTCTTTCGCCATTATACGTGAAGCCACATCATTGTTAACATCTATAGTAAGACATGAATAGGCTCTGAAAGGAGTACACCAGCACATAGAAAAGCTGTACAAAACCTAAGGTCTTAGCTCTGTCTGCGCATCCTTGGCCTTTCATATTAAGAAAAACTCCTGTTCTGAAACCTTGGAGTTTGAATATTCTCTGAAAATGGTTTGAAAGAGCTGTGAGAGAATGAATGAAAGAAAATAATCTGTGGTGTAGCAGAGTGGGCACAGGCGTGGACCCACACTTGACAGGTTTTTAAAGTTTGTTTCTGACTTTTAGAATCAAGCTACTGTGTACATATTTAATATAACTTAACAGGTTTCTAGAAAAATCTCCACCAACTGTTACCATGAAAGTAAAGAATATGACAACAAAGCCTAGAAAACAAATTTACAGTTACAGTAAGTCTGATTTTAGCCTTGGGGGGTTTTAGATCTTCCTAAACATTTTTGTGATAGTCTGTCAGTTGAAAGTATGGTCCAAAATGTAGCATATATGCCTCTCTTTGTGTTTGTGCTTCCTCTCTGTCACCTTTGTTTGTGCTCCACAGGCACAAAGTTGTTTCTAAGCCTCTTTGAATGGGGCACATTTGAAGCCAGTCCAGCAAGTTGCATTGTTCTAAAGCACATAGTCTCTAAAAAACACAGATCACTGTAGGACAAAAGGAGTGTGGAAGAAAAAAAGGAGTAAAGTTTTTAGAAGATGAAGAAGTCTGAGTCTGTAAATCTGTGTTCTGAGTCCTCTATGACTGACAGATACACATTATGGTTACTGACTGTTTAAAAAAGTGACAAATTTAACATGGGAGTTCAACTTTGCACTGGCAATTTTCATTTCTCATTGAGTCTAGTGCTACTAACAGTGGTTGCTATTGCTTACAGTATTTTCTATTGAGCCGTCACAACCAAATAATCCTCTGTATTCATTTGAAAAATACATTATCTCTCTCCATGCAAGATGCAGAAAATGATTTATTATTTTTATGACTCAGACATTTTCACATTGGGGGAAAAATCAATACTTGTTTTTCTGTAGCAGGACACTGCTTAGTTCATATTTGTTCAAAATGCCTCAATATGGACTGAAAGTGTAATTTGCTGTTTTTGAAACTCTAACCTAATGGTCAAATCATCTATGTTGCCAGCAAGTACAGAAAAACACTTTATTTGGAATGGAGAAAAAATGTGTTAGTGTCTCTAATGAGTGGGTGCTGTCTAAGACCGTTTGCCCCCCGCAGTGGAAGATGTGCTAATGAGGATGCATTGCAGGGTGCCTGACTTGTCTTAGTCACAGCCACTGACTGGGAGAAATCAATGAGCTCAATGCTAACACTTTGGCCAGGACACAGACAGACAAACAGGCCTGTTAACAGCGGCCAAGGGGGGACTCCTTGACTCCACATGGAGAGCTGTAGACTAAAAAGAGAGTGATCCGTGTGTGTGTTTCTGTGCTGTGACTGGCACACCTTCCTCAGATATCAGCTTGCCGTTACAACAGTATATAGATACTTTTAAAGGTGATATACTGTATGTATAAATTAAGTAGAAGGAAAATGTATTGACACCTTTCCTTCTCTGTTTTTCATTTTCTTCATCTTGTCCAATTTTGGCCGCTGACTGGCAGGGGATGTTGGTGTGATGTTCCTCCACTCCTTTTCATCTCTGAAACATGCACATCCCCACTTGAAAACACACCCACACACGTGTGTGTATGCACGAACAAAATTGTCTCATCTCTTTCTTCACTTCCATCTTAAGCCCCCTTTACCTCTGCACATCCATATAGTTATTCTTCCTGTCGTTTCTGTTCCATTTAAATTGCCTCCGTAGCATGACATAAATAACACAATGCTTCCTGCAGGATTTTGTTTGGATGTTTTTCTCATTGTGTGAATCTATAATGGTTCAGTTTTGTCCATTCTCTGTCTCTCCCTTTCTTTATGTAAGGGATAATGCCCGACGAGGTGTCCATTATCAGAAATGAATGGACGACGCGGAGGTGTGTTCGCATCGGACGGTTGCTCCCACGAAGTCCATTCATTTCTGATAATGAACACCTCGTCAGGCATTATCCCGCTTATACCATGGTCACTTACGAAAGAAATAAATATTAAATCAATTATTAATACGTTAATGTTGTTTTTTACCATTAAAATCGTAAGTTTATCGTAAGCCAATCAGAATCGAGTATTCACCCAGACCATGGTACAATCACATTTTAGTTCCATTTTGCTTAGCTGGCATCAGAGCAAAGAATCTCATAACACTGATGGCAGTAACAAATTAGGTGATGTTACAAATTTATAATTTCACCTAAAACAGTTAATTCCATTTCTGTTACAGACTGGTTATCAGTTTTTAACTACAAAAGAGTCTAAACTCAGATTATTAGACACAAATGACAAAACAACCAATGATAAGAGGGAAGGGCATCACGGCGGGTACTGCAATAAATACAGGCTGCAGAAATAAAATAACTGCCACCTTAACAACAAAATAAAATACCACCAGGGCAGACAACACAGAGATGCAAACAATATATAAACTCCACAGCAGCTGCAGTCACCAACACATATTAAAACAAAGAGAGATACAGTTTTACACCCCATGACAAGTGCAAACCTATGTTGCTAGGCAACGCAGTGTTTGTTGATGCCCCTCACTGTACAGTGAGTGTTGTATTAGTGTTATTCTGTTGAGCTTTTTGCAACATGAAGTCCTCATCAATTTGCTCTTGGTTCAATTTCTTTGCTTGACCATTCTCAGTCCATATTATATGCAGTTCACCTCTCTGTCCCACTGCACACCTCAAAGTTTTCTGGAAAGAGGCTCTGCAGTTGCAGCTGTGACAGAAGTTGTCAATAACAACATAAAGGCTTCATGCACCTCAAGCACTTTAGCAAAAGTAGGAATCACAACTGAAGGATCCACTACAAACATTTTATGGAGGCAGAACTGTGGCTTTAAATTTTGACATCAAAAGTAAAATCTGGCATTGAGAACAAAATGTGAACTGAAAAAGGAAACACTCCCTTGAAACACTCGAATGAATAAAGTTGGACTGGCACTGTAATTGAAAAAAAAGAAGGTCCATTAAAAAATAAAACACAGTCATTATTTTATCATTCTGATATTTTTCAATGACAGTCTGATTTTTCAGTAA
>JAQFJB010000002.1:7606733-7619184 GCA_029874875.1 Naso minor | reverse complement strand
AACGATAGAATAAAAAAAAGGGGCAGTTTATGGCTATATACTGATAATTGGCTTTTCAATGTGTTCAAGTGCAACTTTTAACAAAAGATGTGAAGGGATGCAGAGCATCTGATGAGTTAGCCGCTGTCAGTGCTCATTCTTTGAGGTCAGCTCGGTGTGTCGGGGTCCTATCAGAGAAAGGGGGCTTAGACTTAAACTTGAGCCAGTTAACAAAGCTAGAGACACCCTCAGCATAAACAAATAGCTTCACCATTTCTTGTTGAAACAAAACAATGTTAAGTTCTTTTGCAGCAATTAAAAAAGGAAAAAAAATGTTTCCACTGCAAGCAAATAAGAGAAATGCAATGATCTATGGATTTGACAGTTAGGAGAACAAAGGAACATGTGACAGATCCATCCTTGCTGAAACATGCTGTCTGCTTATTGACTCCACTTTTCTTCACTCTATAAGTTTACTGCCGTCTGAAGCACATACAGTGATGAATGTTTTCTTTGTCTTTGCATTGGGTTTACTTGATGAATTACAATGACATGCTGGGTTGCACGTTGACAGCATTAAAGGTATTTTCAGAGATAAAAGCACAAATAGATCTAAGCAAACAATAAGTAATGGAAAAATATTGAGCTTGCTTCTTGCTTGAGTTTGAAAATGAACCCACTAAGATCTCCTGTCCGTCAAATCCTGAATAACTGAGCACTTGAGCATTTGCAGGTCAAAAATACAATGTGATGATTTCATTGCAATAATCAACGTACCATCATGTTTTTAATGATACAGTAGCTTTACATCAATTGAATTACTGCTCCACCCCCCCAACTAGTTTTCTTTATCGCATATTCATGCATGCATCCTTCTCCACTGCAATCTAATTTGTTTGAGATTTTACTTGGAGGCGATGCATTAATCCTTCTCAGAACATTTCCTATTAAATCCATTTATGGAAGCTCAAATGAGTGAACAGTTAGGGAAAGAAGGCTATTTGGCCACAACATTGTTTATGTGTGTTTGTGTGTATGTGTGTGTGTTTGTATATGGCGGACGTGAACTTATCAACCCTGTCACTAACATGATTACCCTCTAGCCATGTGGCCTAGAAGTTAACACAAACGCACACACACACACACCAGGCCGGGCCACACTGCCTGTTACTCCGAGTGTCCTGGCTTGGAGACCCAACAGAAACAGACAGCACCAAAATATCACTGCAGGGTTCCCGTGTCAACACTAGCAGATGCAACATTAATTCAATCAGCCAGGAAAAGTCACCGAGCGGAATGGCTGTGAGAAGGCCAGCATCCGAGAGCAGCAGTGACAGTGTTTGGTAGACTTCAGGGACTATAGACTCCATTTTTTTTTCTTTGTAAATACATATTCGGGGTCATTTGTAATGACCCCAGTAATAACGAAACCTGTCACAAATGTAGTTTTCAAATGGCTTTTGACATTTTCTTTGGACAAAAAGTAAAAGAGAAAACTCTTTGAAATGATTTCATAACATTCCTTCAGGGACTGAAAGGGCGTCTTCTTAATATCACTATGAAAGTGTGTAGCAGTTATGACAGAGAATTTGTAGCGATCTTTCTGTTTTCTTAGCAGTTTGTTTGTTGCATTTTGCCAGCCGAGACATCCTTAGGTGAACTACAATTCCGTTTTATCCAGTAGTCTCTCTCTCCTTTCCATTAATTTTAAATTTTAGGCAGCGGACTGAGTTTATTTAGGCAGGACTTCACGTTTCTTACACACACAAATAAAAGCACAGCCAGTTTTAAGTTTTAAATAAACTGAAAGACCAACAAAACAGGCGAAATAGGAAAGAGAACATTATGGTCTTATGTAGCCAGTTCTGGTAATTTACCCCTTGTGCCCTCCCTTGATCAATTATTGGTCAAGGAGCATTCATTGTTCCCACCTCCTGCCAATTCTGGATACTTTCTTCCAAGTTTTTTCTTTTCTCCTTGTTTTGAAACCATTTTAACAAATACAAAAAAGAGGAAAATAAAAACTGGAGGAACAGATCAAAACCCCCCAAATAATTTAGATCAAAAACCTCCATGAATCCTTAGGAGGGCACAAGGGTAGGAGTCAAATTCATACAGATCCAATAAGACAAAGGTCTAACTTGCATTACGATATGTTGACCTGTAAACAGTGGTGGATAAAGTATTTGTAAGTGAAAGTAATAACACCAAACTGTGAAAGTAGTCCATTACAAGTAAAAGTCCTGCATTCAAAACCTTTCTCAAATAAAAAAATGCAAGTATTGTTTGCAAATACTAGTACCCATTATCTAGTAAAATGTTCCCTGTCAGTGTTTTACAACCGTATCTGATGTTTTTGGATTAATGTTACTTCTGCATTGATGATAACTTTGAGTGTCTAATATTCAAAGCTGGGTATTTTACCGGTGCTTTAGTACACTGGAAATCATTAAAAGTGATAATTGACTTCTCTACTTTCAGGAAGACTGACTTACAATTCATCTTAGCTAATACTTCAACAGTTTGAGGCTAGTATTAACTGGTGTTTGTTTCGCCTCGTTGCCTTTAGTGATAACCGGGGTCTCGAATTTGAGACAGTTTTCGAACCGCCAGCAGTCAGAATGAACATGTAGGCCTAACTCTGTCCATTTTGGATCAAAAGCTCTGTTTTAGTTGCTAACTCTTCTCATTTCAAGAGTACACCATGTGAAATGACTTTTTCTCTGATTAACTTCTCTCTCTGTTATCTGTCATCTCGTCTGTGTGCGTCTCACTCAAGTAGCAGCCAACAGAAGCACTGCTGAGTAGAAATGCAAATTTGACTGGCTTAATAGCGTCCCGTCAGATTGTTTTAACTGCTGCAATTGGTCCATGTTTCTTGGTTCGCTACTGTAAAGGCTATGAATACTGTGCTGGCTAAAATCAATGAAATCATACTATCTGTCAACTTCAGCAGTTTCTCTTTGTTTATTGTCCATCAGTCTGATCTCTAAACCCTTATTTTAACTTTAATTTGTCTAATTACCATTATTTACTTCATGTCCATTTTTACCTTTGTAAATTCAATTCTGTTAGGTTCACAGCTCAGCGTTCACCTTGGCAAACACCTGCCTTAGGTGATGAATGTTTATGTGCTACAGTAGCAGATAAAATGACAAAAATTACATGTCAATTGACAAGGAATTGTGGTAATATTATGTAAAATTTTACATGGATAAATATCTGATAAGCCTCAGCCTGGGCACACAAAGAAGAAAAGCTCTGCCGTGTCTTGATTGTCTCTGCCTCCTTGGCTTAGGGTTTCTAACCTGTTTGAAACCACAGAGTGTTTGATGTTAACACGTTTCATCCCAACTTTTAAAACAAAGATGCTGGTGTGTTACAATCTCATACAGATAGAAAGGCACCCTTTAATGTTGTTCTGCTACGTGAAAATCCTTCGTGTTAGAAAGTACAAGAACTACCTTGTTAGCTTTAGGAAAAGGTTTTCTGTAACTGGTAACTGGTTTTACCCCTCATGTCCTGGGCGAAGGTCAAGTGTGTGTTTCACCACTCTGGGAGCAGATGCGACAGGATAAAGGCTAAAGGGTATGCTTGTACATTTGCATGGACACCGAGGGGCATGACAAAGCATCGGTATTCAACCAGCTGAGACTGAGACAGGACTTTGCAATGCTGACATTTTTTATGTTATGCAGATGGAGGAGCTGTGGTGGGTGATGACGGACTAATTACCTCCTGTATGGATGACCTACTTCAGTTCAAAACCAGTGTCTGGTTGTTGTGGGTGTGACAGGAAATGTGGAAGAACGATAAAGCACATTCAGTGCGATATTTAAGGTATTACGGCTCACACAGCCAGTAAGCCTGTAAAGTATTTTTTTATGTAGAGCTCTTTACCCCTGAATCCTGTTTTTTAAGCAAATGTTCTGTGCTGGTCTGCAGCCCAGGGATTTGGATCCACTACTCCCACGAATCGCATAATTAAGTCTAGGCTGATCTAGTTCCAGACCTATGAATCACTAACTGCATCTCTGACTTGTTAAATGGTTCAAATGACAGATTATTTTTTAGGTCAAATGACTAACAGCTGATCACATCCATATAATTGTAGACAGCAGATTGGCTAGATATGTTACATCTAGTTTTTGTTGTTATTCATTCTTTGTAAACATCATTTTCAGTATTTTGAAATCTTTCTAATTTTTTCAATCAAATTACAACCAAACTAGCAGAGTCCTTCCAGCACAGTCCTTACATATTGTGTGTAGGAGTTATCACAAGTAGAACAGCTTGTGCTCATCTGGAGCGAGCCATTTAGGATTTTGCATGTTTCAGAAATGTTATTTGATTTCTTGCAGCTGGAGTCAAGGAGTTGGGACCCTCGCAGAACCTGTAAAAGAAGAATGTAGTTAATAAGAGCAGTGAGTGAGCTGCTAGCATTTTGAAACTCATACATCCCATATATAAATAAAAAGATTTCAGAAAAACTCATCTCTCTGAGGTGAAGTGCAAAAATTCCTCAGCAATGAAGTTTTATAACAAAAGCTGTGGACAAATAATGAAAAAAAACCTGCAAAATCCAGCACACATCAGCTCTCTCTTCTTTACTGCTGTCACCTCTTTATCTCTTCAAACCTCTCCCCTCCTCTCGCTGTCTCAGTGGAATCTAAACCAGATTTAATATTTGCAAAGGGAGTATTGGATGACCTGTGAAAGAGAAACAGTCGTGTCTGTGTGTGTCCAGCTAATCTGTGAAACTGAGATGGACGCAGAAGCAAACAAAACGCTGCATGCAATGACGTGTGTGAATAACAAGTCCCACACGTTTAAAAAAGGAGAAGTCAAATGTCTGTGGACGTATTCATGCAGGAAAATGGTTCGGCTGTTGTTTATCCTCTGTGACAATTTCAGGGAAAACAAGCCTGCCGATGAGCACAATTTGTAGATGTGTGTTTCAGGGCTGCTGTGTGTCAGTGCAGTAAATTTGCGACTTTTTAGAAGAGTGCTTCGGTTAGCCTGAGCATTCAGCATGCTGTGTTCTCTAATCCCTCCTCATCCGTTTGGTGTCATTTGCAGTGAGAAGTGCTGCACTGTGCAATCTGGCTGACGTTAAGCATATCCTGCCATTCAGCTCTCCTCTGTACCTCCTTGACTAGTAGCTTACTCTGACTGTGACACAATCTGTCTCCTGCATTCTTTTTCAAGCTATTCATCCAGGAAATGTTTGCTGAGCACACATGTCTGTATGACATCCTTCTGCTTTGCTTCCATGTAATTCTACACATTTGAACCTGCTTATGTGACAAAAACTTATGCAGTTACTGAGCAGCAGTTAAGAGTTCAGTGCCTTGTTAAAGGGCAGGCCTTAAGTAGGTGTTAAAGGATATATTATCATGGTTTTAAGTGTGTGTTCGCTGAAATAGACGTGAACAGTTTCAATCACACTGTTTTTTAATGTTTTTTATCTGAGCCATTGTCTCTGCAAGGACAGGTTTGCTGTTGAATTTAGCTTGAAACTTCATTTTTGAACTCAGAAATTAAAATCATCTATTTCTCCACAGGCTCCAGAATCCCATCACAGGGCTTCTAAATCGGAACAATTTATAAATATAGTTATTGCATGTACAAATGTATGAAATTGGCATAAAAACACGAGTCAGCAGATGGACTTTGCTCAATTGTCATAGGGTGCTGCAAGGGTGGCGTATTTTTGCAGGCAGATGGGGAAGTATTAACATGCTGCTACCAACAAACAGCTGAGAAGAGTTAGCACCCTTGTTTTTTTTCAACACACAGGGCCTTATTTTTACAGTTTAGGGTGCATAGTCTAAAGTGTACGGCCTAAGTTCAACTAAGATGTGTCCAAGTCCCCTTTGCTATTTAGACGGTGCATAATCGCGGCGCAAACGTTGTGTTCCAAATCGCATACTTTTGTTAGTATACTTGCATACAGTACACTTCAATGCATTAAACTTATTGTGTTGTGCACTGATGTCAACTAGGGTAGTATTCTCCCAAATCACGCACTGCCGTTTTGCACTTATCGGAAGTGATGTTTTTTTTTCAACTGCCTCTTCTTCTTGTACTTCTTTTCTAATGGCAATTGCACACAGACGGTGGGCGACTATCAACAAATATTTGACAGCTATTTTCTGCCACTATTTAGGTCATTTAACTTGTATAGGAATGTTCTGCGGGAAAGTCAACAATATATCACACGTAAACCAAACACACACCACAACGTTAATGCCTGATCAAAATGTGCCACTGTAGCTAGGAGCATGTTTGCTAGCTAACAGATGCTAACGTTAGCTAGCACACTAACGGCACCAAATCATTATAGACCCGACAAAAATTACTGACAGCGGCTATCTGACAACAGTATACATAGTGGTGCTTAGTGCAAAAACATATATAACTTGCATCTGTACAATGCAGCAACATTCACAGTCACTAAGTCGGTGGTGTGAGAAAATCCTCGGCTGCAATTCCCTGCCCTCATTTTAAAAGTTAAGAAGTTTGTGACGTAACTTCTGCTACGTCACCAATATGGCATTTGTTAAGGGTCTGAGGTGTCCATTGTTCCACACTCAATTTCTGGATCGTTTTGAGTACCCAATTAGTACACTGCAATTTCACATACTTTTCAGTGTGAATGCACTTCGCGTTTTACTACATAAGTATGCGATTTGGGACAAAGCTGAAGTGAGGGGCAAGGCGCAGAAGTGATGGATTTGCTCCCTTGATTAATCTCAGGTGTGTACCGGATATAACAAGGAATAAACCAATCAGTATGTTGTCTCTAATCCCCTTTAGCCAGGTTTGCTTAAATATAGTGCATTGCTATTTAGATGGTGGAGACAATCGGTTATAGAAGTGAGTGCTTTAGTGCTGAAGAAACGGATTTGCTCGTGTGCAGGGTGAAAGCGTGCAAGCAAATTATCTGGGAGTAGCAGTCACATCAGTACATTGGGTTACTATGAAAAACTCCATGATTTCATTTCACACAGTGATGCACTGAGAGGCTATTTAACTTATTCTGAGAAGTTTTGCTTTGCAACCCCATGTGTCACAAGCAGAGTGTACACACCTTGTGAACAGACCTGTGTACATGTATCCTAATAGTGTGCTCTCTAAATCACAGGACAATACTGCACTAGACTTTAGATGTGGTTTTTGTTGGTCAATAGCGCTAACACTTTCTGATGCTTCAAGATAACAAAGCATCAATGCGCTCGACCAAACCACCTTTTAAGACCAACACTCCCATCAGCGCTCAGGTAAGCACAAGTACATTTTGCTATTTAGACGAGGTGCACATAGCGTGAAAATGACAACTGTGTCCGTTCGAAAATAGCAATAACGCTTGTGCTGTGCTTTGTGCTGGGTGAAAGACAGGGCCCATAATCTAAAAAAAAAGAAAACACCACTATTATGAAGTTTGAAAGATAACCAACCAGTTGTTACCCAGTGTCAAGTTCCACGCTTACATTATGCTACCATGATGACGTAGCCACCTAAATGAAAACTAAGCAAGCTCCTCTGATGAGGCCAGTGAGATTCTCTTGAAAAATCTGGATAAAATTGGTGGACCTTTACTTGTTGGACTGTTTGGAAGTTCAGTATGACTTAAACAGGGACTGAAGGGAATCAGGATTTCACCACCACCTCTCTCTGTCTTGGCTGTTCTTTGTGGCCAATCTGAGGGATTTGGATGTGGCCACAGGGTGCCAAAGAGTGGGCAAATCAACATGTGCTGGAGCAACATAAGGTGTGTGTCTCCCCATTTTTCTGTGTGTTTGTGTGTGTGTGTGTGAGTGCATGTGTGTACTGGCGCTAATCTACTTTGAGGGGGGTCCACCAGGATTAGTATAATCAGGAGCTTTTGAGGACCCCCTTCCAGCCCCCGCTGCGTTTCACCTCCTTATCCCGTCATCCCTCTGCCGCTCTATCCTCCATCCACCTCCTCATCCCTCCTTCCCCTCAGCCCCCGTCACCCCCTTATCCCTCTATCCTTCCCTCAGTCTCCTTCCCACCGCTCGATTCCTCATTCTCATCCTATTCACCCCCTGACCTCATCCTCTTACGCTTATCCTTATCATTACCTTCTACATTGTAGGCATTTAGCTCAGCAGCCTGGAATTACAAGCTCCCACCCGGGCGGAGTGCAGTTCTGAGATACTGAGCATTAAAGTTTAGACGTCCCAGCTGTGTTGAAAAAGTCAGATATCCCTGCGAACACTGACCGACCACATGAGAGCTGCGCCTGGAGAAGTAATTTAGAGTGAAGGAGGTATCTGGGCGTAGAGCTGCACTCCAGATTCAAGGTGTGGAGGTTTAACAGCGCTGATATCCTGACAACAGCCACAACCAAAATAGAACAGCAGACAGACAGACACAGCACTGCATACAAATTTCTGCTCACTGAGGCTTCATGTTGTTAATTTACACTTGCAGCTGGAAAGATTAACCCTTTGAACCCTGGTCTCCTTTGTTTTGTTTTTTGTTCTTTTTGCTCACTTCTTTTTTTTTTTTACATAATTATGTAATACTAACTGTACTGAAGGACATCAATTAGAGATACTTTAACTTGTTCTATCACTAAGGATGACAGTGTCTGTCTGTCCACCTTTTTTTTTTCCAGACTTAAAGCTGCAGTTAATAACTTTGGGGTAAACATTAATAACTTTTCAGTGTTGTATTTGGAAAAAAAACGCCATAATACCCATAGACAGCTATTAGTAAGTGTTGTGGTCTGAGAGTATGGTGAGATCTCTGTGCTTTTCAATCACGCATCTGTATTCAGGCTTGGTAAAATCCTATCTCTCCCGTTCTATTTGCCCAAATCAGTGACGCTCCATGTACTCTCTGTCCTGGTCTATGTTGCACTTCTTAGAGACAGATGATGTTGGTACAAGCTGATTGGCTGTTTGTGCCTTACGCTTTGACTCGCCTCTGCCAACACCATAGTGTCTGCAAGCGACACCGTCAGTCGGCTAAAGCTGGAGCTGAAGCAGACCAGTTAACTCCGCTGCAACTTTGCTTGCAACCGTTTCATCTTAGTTCAAACTGGAGAGAGCGACGACAAACAAAATAAAATGTTAGCCGGAGCAGTAACAAGAAGCAAAGGCGGCAGCAGAGTTGCTTCCCAGTGAGTCTTATGCTACAGTTAACATTAGCTTGTTAGATCGTTAGCAAAAGTTACCAAAAACAACTTTAAGTATCTCCACAACTGGCTGATGGGTATAAAATTTGATACAGACATTAACGGTGCCTATATGATGAACTCTGTTGGCTTTGGTTACCCCCTGACTTGTCCACCATCCTGTTAACATTGCCATGAAAAAAGATCTTTCATGCTCCCCTTCAATTGCAGTAACTTAAGTAATCCTCTGACTGGATCATGAGGTCAGCATTTTGTACATGACAATGAGACACTCGGCTTTAAAACTACTAACATTCCCATCAGCCTGTTCTTTGATTTTAGTGCTTATCAGCAAATGCTAACTTGCTAACACACTGAACTAAACTAATAAACATTTTTTCCTGTAAAAATTGGGTTAGCATGCTGACAGTGAATCATCAGAGAGAAAGGCTATAGAGTCTCACTTTGGTTATTGAACGAACTGTTCTTTCACGCACATTCCACACGCAGCAAATAGCTGATAAAAAGGAGGATGTCAGTCCTCCAGAGATATTACAAAAACACAATCTTGTTCCAGTTTTGACACAAAATAATTAAATCATAATATACATTTTTGTTGTTAAAATTTATGTGACCATGGAGACAATAAGTTAGTTGTGGCTCACCAGAGCCTTGTGTCTTGACATTAAGCTGGATGATTATGTTCTTGTACAAAATACGATTTATCAGATCTGTACTATGGAAAGCCATGCGGCAAAAACTACCAGCAGTTTAATGTTTGTACTGCCCTATGACTGCATGGTAAGCAATCAACTTCTGATCGAAAGTCCGAACATGAGACAAGATCTAAAGCTGTATGCAGTGGATTTTTCATGTATATGTAGAAGTTTATCTTCAATTGACATCATCGAAACTGCTAACACTGGAGGAAGTTTTACTGTGTGAAAACAAACTGCAAGTTCTGATATTCTCTTCATTTTTGGTGCAAAGTGTGACAGTCAAGTGCTGAGAGTTATAAAGGTGGAAGCAGACGTGCAATGCTGGTGCAGAGATGACACGGAGCGGATGCAGTGGAGACGCATGAAGGTGTCGGACCGAAAGTTTGGATTCCTTTGGTTTAAAATTCAGTGTCATCCTCTGTATTCCCAGCCCGCTGTCTGCATACAGTATATCTCCCTAAATGCTCCACTTTATCCCATCCCCTCATCCATTTATCTTCCTCCCTCTGTCATCCTCCCCTTATTTCAGCCGCGGCTCCTCTATACAGTAACTCAACACTCACAGTCAGCCTCATCTACTTATCTTCACCCTTTCTAAAGGTCATTACACGCACAGCCTGTTTTGCCAGATTAAAATAGAGGCCTACGGAAAGGAAGATGAGGTGTGTCATATCTGCCAGCCCCCTATCTCATCAAACACACAAGCACACGAACGCATGCATGTAGATGCGGACAGACACACACACACACACACACAAACACACAGTCGGATGAAGACATAAATGTATGCTCTTGTAAGAAAATACAGTCATTGCCAATAAATTTAAAAACACTCTTATGAATTTACTCTTAAATACTTATTTGACACATGCACACAGAGGTGTGCATAAACGTGTGTGGATGGTGACACACACACACACACACAGTCCTCACAACTGCAGGCACTCTGTGCACACGTTCTCTCCCACACATGTGCAGTGAAACACGTACTTTCTCCACCTTGCACACACACCAGCATCCTCTAAAACGCACGAGGATACACACACATTTGCAGAAACACACACACACACACACACAAACACACTTGGTAAGATTTACGCATCAAACAGGCTGTATTGCAGTCATGAAAATCAATAGATGCTATAAGAAAAAGGCGTTCCTTGAAAATAGAAAAAATGAAGAGGTCTTTTTGAGAGTGAAAAGGGAAATAAGGAAGGAGGAGTTTATGAAAAGAAAGAAGAGGAGGCATGGAGAACGGGATAGCAGGCCTTGAAATGAAACCAGCAGGAAAAGGAACGAATCGAGCATTTAGAGCGGGAGTCAAAACAGACAGGGAGGTGTTTTCCTTTTTGTTTTTTAGATTTATTTTTGGGGGAAAGAGCTGGAGGGCGTCAAGAGAAACGCCATAGGAGAAGGATTTGGCTCTGATTGACGCCAGCGCCTAGACGAATACAGATGAGTTTGAATTCACACGTGAAAAAAGGACAGAAAAGACCGTTACCATTCTATGTTAAAACAAAATACGATAATAGCAAAGGTAGTTTATTCTGTTGCCGGTACAACAATGCAGAGCAAATTGTGATTCTACGCTTGCACAAGTCTCCCTTGTGGTTTATTGAGGTTCTTTTTGGTGTTGGTTGAACTGTTTAATTTTTTAAGCAGTCCCACACTGCAAAAGAAGTGTTAATCTTTAAAAAAAAAGTTAAAATTTTGGAAAAATTCTTCAGATTTAGTTATGTTTGCTTCAGGGTAATAGTATTAAAATGATACAACGAAAAACACACCAAAGGACGGTGTCTAACTTTGCCAAATCCTTGAGAAATAAAATCTTTTGTCTGTTCTCTGTCTTTTTTTGCAGTGTGCTATCGGCCTCCCTCCCTCTGTCCCCTCCCTCTCCTCTTGTTTGTTGTTGGAGTGTGTGTATGTGTGTGTACCCGTTTCTTATAGAGGGTCAAAGCCTTGTATAGTGTGTGTATGTGAGCCCCTGTGTTTTTCACATGCAGATCAGCCACTAAGCCTCTCCACACAGGCTTTCACATGGACCTGCTATAGTCCTCAACTTCTCCCCACAAAACCCACTTGTCCAGTGTAGTTGGCTGACTGGCCACCAGCTCCTTTCACTCGACACAATGCTCACTGGCTGCCATGGCTGTTGACTCGGCTGACGGCTGGAGGGTCCTGTTTATTCTGGTTGAGTCAGAGCTGTATAGAAACATCCATCTGAAGTTTGGCAATCTATTTTTCTTTAAAAAAAGTGATAATGTGTATTTTCAGTCGAATCTAGTGCAAAAGTGTCATCATTTAAAGGTTTCTGTTGCTGTGTGTATAGCTCTTTGCTATGATTTCAGGCTTTTTGGCTGTTCATGCTGCGCTGCTTGCCCACCCCTGTTCTGTGTGATGAACATAAGGCATAACTACTATTTCTTATATACTGTGACTGCCCCATGCCCCGACAGGCGCGGGAGTGTGAGGGCCTGTTCAACGCTGCTTGCAGCTTCAGTTTAAAGATTTTTTTTTTTCAAATCCAGCAGTCGCTTTCTCGTTAACAGTGGAGTGATTGTTCTGTCCTTTCTTCAGTTTTTCTCAAGAGTTTTATAAAAGTAAG
>JAQFJB010000002.1:7582061-7594383 GCA_029874875.1 Naso minor | reverse complement strand
TATACACTTTACAACTCCATTAACGCCCCCCCCCAAAAAAAACAAACAAACAAACAAACAAAACAAACACAACATAAGTTTTTAGTCAGCTATTCATGGACCGTGGTGCTGGTGAGATGATTAGACAGAAGACCCTTGGAATTATTACGAATCATCCTTTTAAAGCATGCAATGTTTTACGGTAGCTGGCAGGAGGATGTTACTGTGAAAAACCACCTAAAGATTTACTGAACTTTTCAGCATCCGTGAGGGTCAACATGTTGTCATCTGCCCATGTCATCGAGGGTTGACACGCACAGTACATGCTAATATTTGAACATGTATCTGACTTTGAGCAGTTGTGTTTGTTTCAATGAATTTACCACAGTGAACTTACATACTCTAACTTGGTATGCACTACACTACCCATGCACTGATTTTTTTTACATGAGACACGTTGGAATATGCAGTTTAACTTACTGAATAACAGTGTATTAGATGACTTGGTTATTAAAGTGTCACTCAAAGCAGTCACCCATTGTAGTCTTCACCTTCACACACTGTCTTTGGTAGTTTGTAGAGGCAAAATGGATGGACTGAGAGGGCGGAACAAGAATCTGTCAATGTTATCAGTTTACATTGAGTCGGCCAACTTGTGTAGAATGGATTATTTTGTAAAAGTAATACAGCATCGGTGTCTGACATTTAGGATCTGACTTTGTCACTCTCTACACAAAGCACCAAGCTCAGCACAGCCAGGAGTGGACGATGACCATAATAACTCTTCTCATGAGGAAACATGGACCCTGAGCCTTCAGAGGGATGATGTGCTGGTAGCAAGGCTTTTTGTAGGTGAGCGGTGTGGCAGCAGGCATAGCTGCTTTAGAGTGAGCAGAGCCCTGATGGCTTAAGTACACCATCTCGATTAATAGGATGCATTAATATATGATGCAGTGAAAGGAGTGTGTGATAAGACTTTTTTTTGTAGATGTATTAACCTGCCATTTGCAAATACAATGTTTTTGTCTTTCACCACAGCACTACTATTGTACTAGGCTCTTAAATTAAGGTTTTTGAATGATGTTTTGGAAAGTTTGTGAAGTTTTTTTTTTTTTTTTTTTCGGGTTCAAAGTGAGGTTAAGCTCACCAAAATCCCTGGAAAGGCAGCATAAGATCAGGAACTTGTCACCCAGTCGCACAAACAGTCACGAGTATTGACACAACTCCACATTTTTGGCTGACAGTTTCTCTCTCACACCCTCACACTTTCTCGCTGGCTCACACAGCCTGTTGGGCCCCTTGGGTCACATTCAAATGATGGCACTGTCACTTCTACAACAGCTAACATTCGAGATGATGCCTTTTTATTCACTACCCCAGAGCTGCAAAGGAGTTGGCGGTTTTTGGGGGACTGACAGGAGATGAGCCCTGGGATAGTGCTCCGTCAGCAGGCGGGACTCAGAAAGCACCCTGGCTCTGTCATGGTGGAGGTGGTGGAAGGTTTTGGAGCGGCAGAGAGCAGCCTGAGGAGAATATCAAATACTGTGACAAAACATACTTCTTTGCATTTGTCCCCTTTTTGTCTACTCTTCTTCGCTTCCTCTTCAAAACCACCTTTACTTTTTCTTATTCTTCCCTGAAGCCCCTCTGACCTCTGTTATTATTTCAATTTAAATACAGTTTGTACTTTCTGTCAAAACAATGAAAACAAACAATGCTGTTTGATGATATAGCCATTTTTATAAGTTTTAAATTAGAAATGAAAAATAATTGAAAAATAAATAAATCAAACGCTTGTGCATTATGGTCATTCCTTTGAAAGAAAAATATACAGAAAAAGTATAGCAATAAATTAAAATGAGAAAAAACACCAAAAATAATCACTTTTGTTTGCTTGTTTGTTTGTTTACCCCGTGTGCTGTTTTTCTTTGCAGATGTTATTATATTCACAGGATGTTGCAGTAATTTCTATTTCTATATAAACATCACTTTGGAGCTGGCTAACAGTGTGACCGTTGCTTTATTAGGATTTTATTGGGGTTGTCGCTAATAAATAATGTTATTGCCAGGTTTAATTGCACAGAAGCATGTGACCATAACGTACTGTTGAGTGGTATACAGAGTGAAATAGGCTGGCCAGTAAATCATGCATTATTTCGCTTTAGACTGTGAGCATGAGAAATGAAAAGTCTTTTTAAGTCTTTTATGTAATTATTCAGTTTTTTCAAGAAATTGTCCTTTAACATCCCTCCCCAGCTCAGCTTGGCGCTGTAACCACCTCTATGTAGTGACACACTCACCTCACACAACCATTCCTTGACTCATTCCTTCATTATGTCCGTCATAACCTCATCCCTGCTTTTCTCAGCAATTGTGCCTCTTTTCCACTTGAATAAACACAGAAGTGAAAAGAGACATGAAAGGCTATAACCATGGGAGAGGGATGGTGAAAGAAAATGTTTGCCATCAGGGAAAAGGAAAGGAAAATTTGAAAAAAAGTTGTGACAAAAAAAGAAGAAAGAATGCCAAAAATGAGAGCTGGGGGAAATAAAAAAAAAACAAACTGCAATTGCTTCTGTTTGAAATAATATTTAAAGCCGTGCCTGGGGTGTGTTTGGTTTTGTAACTGCTTTGCACCAGCCGGGCGGGTGCCTGTTTGTGGAATGCAAGGCTTTAGCTCTAATACCAGCTGTGGATTGAGCCAGGTATAGAAGCAAAACCCTACATCCATAAATAAAGATGCAGCAATAATGGTAAGAATGAGGCCTCTCACAGCCTCCAGTCAGGTGGCCTCCGTCTGCCGGAGCCCAAGTTTACAGCCAATCATTATCTGCAATGATGCTGTGGTAAATAAAAAGGTGAGTAAAGTATGAACTCCAGACGGGAGGCAGCAGTATAAACAAAAATCAATTACATTTGCACAAAAGCATTGATTTATCGTTGGCCCTTAAACAAATCTATCCTCCAATAATCTGCTGGAGTTTGATGCTATTTACCATAATGTTCACTATGAATTCACACCATAAAAGTTTTTATCATCATGGAAAAGTTGTTAAAGGTTAGTAAACACCGTTCTACAGTCATAAAAAAGGGTGGTTTGGATTTACTAAGGTTTCCACTGCAGATCCCTGTGTTGTGGCTGTACTTCCATTTGTTGGCTGACACCATTAAACCTTTAACATAGTATCAAATTGAGCTGGAGACTGAATGAGCTGTTGGGGAATTTAATAGCATAAGCAGAACCTTTAAACATGTGGGTGGGAAGTAAAAAAGGTCATTGGGCTGCATTGTGTATGTGAGTGTGCATGTGTGAGGACATGTCTCTCCCTGGCACTGTAATAAGATTACCAGTCATGGGAAAAACTGCGTGTGTATGGTGATGGTGGTATGTATGGAAGCAGTGCTCTTGAGGTGTAAAATATCACATGTAAAGCCTGTGAAACCTATAAAACCTGTGCAAGCAGCTTAACATTTTGGTTGGTTAGATCTTTGGTTCTACGAGCTTATTCTTCTGACGTCAGCAGTACAGCTCTGTGGATATAAGAGTCAGTGTGTTTGTTGGTAGGTCCATCACTTTCGTCTGTACTCCCAATGACGTGCCCCCATGCAGTTTTGTAGAGGCATTCATGGTCAGTAGGATGAGGTCATCTGTCTCTGACGATACCCTGTCTATTCCTGAAGCACTACCATGACGTTGATAGTTACAGATCTGAGGAAAATGTTGACAACTATTGTTTGTTGATAGATTATTTGGTACAGACGTTTATGTCCCTCAGGATGACTTGAACTGCTCTGGTATTACTTTGTCTTTTCGTGTTGCGCAATCATCAGGTCATATTTCTTACTGGTCCAATACCTGAATTTATCACCGAGTAACTGCAAATCTAAAGCTGTGTTCACACAGAATGCGATGAATGCAGTCAATGCAACAAGATTACATACAGAGTCAATGTGAAAATGCGATTAGTTGCAGCTTCATGCCAGGCGACATGAATCTTGCGATACATGTGATGCGAATCAGCGGATGTGTCATCCATCGCGTCCATCACCTCACTGCGTGAGTTAAAATATCGAATTTTTAAAATCAAATTTGCGTGACGCCGTGCAGTGATAGCCAGTCAACGCTGACGTTCTCCTGATGTCCGTACGGTGAATCAGACACAGCAGTCAAAACAGTGCTGTGTGTGATTGACAGCTCGTTATTGACAGAAAATACCAAGTCCTCCTCCTCTCAACGGGCTAATATACCGTACTTGCGGAAATTATGCGATTCAATTAACACAAATCACACAAATGATCCATTTGATGTGATCCTGGTGTTTCTCACAATGAACTTTCATCGTTCATCGCTTCCTGTGTGAACACAGCTTAACAGCTCCACCGTGAGCCACAGATGCATTTTGTATTTAGTGCAAATTAGCAAATATTAGCAGCTTAACATGCTAAACATAGATGGCAAACAAAGATGAAATATACCTGCTAAACATCAGCATATTAGCATTGTCACTGTAAGAACATTAGCATACTGACATTAACATTGAGCTTTCTGTTCATGTTCACCCTCACATTGTTATTCTTGCTGTTGTTTTTGTTTTCTTGTTGCTGAAGTTTTATTTAGGGGATGCTCTGATTGTTTATTCAACAACATTGGACATCTCTGCTCATCATGTCATGCATCCCAAACAAACTAAAAGTCTACTATCTCATAAATTCAAGAACAAAACAGGCATTTAGACAACTGGTTTTCATCCACTAGTTCGCTATGTCCAGTGCGGGCATGAAAAACGAAAAATGGAAATGCCAGAAACCGTTTCCAGTTCTCCAGAGTGTATTAGCATAAAAAGTACCTAAGATTATTGGTAACTGACGAAAACTTGTGCAGCAATGTAAATGTAAATGCAATGTAAGTGCACAGTGCGGGACTGCAAAGCCAACATGACTGCCACTGATATCTGACTGTATCTAACCTGGTGTTAGTTACAGATACGACCAGTGTCTGGTTACAGCTCCTCTTACACTCATTACACTGATGGACTGTAACTCTATCTCATACTTACACACACACACACACACACACACACACACGCTGGTAATTAATTGACATGTGTTACGGCCCATGTAAACCCCAGGGAGTGTTACCAGGAAACATACTAATAAAAAGTGCATGCACACTCACATGCACACACATATACACACATCAGCAGTGAGTCATCATCACATTTATGTACACACAGAGCTTCCTCGTCGTATTTCGTATTTCACAAACTCACATGCACACACATTTGTAAGAATGTTTAACATAAATTGATGATGACTCATTAATGATGACTTATCATCTAATCTTGCTGCTGGAGCCAATCTATCTATGTGTGTGTGTGTGTGTGTGTGTGTGTGTGTGTGTACTGGGCTGTATGTGCAGGAGCAAAGTTAATCATGTCATTCCCAGAGAATTTAGATAAGCACACAAGTTATCCCATGCAAAGATGTGGCTTATAAGATATGCGTGTGTTATTGCAAGGTCTCTTTATTTTTGTGTGGTTGGGGGGTGTGTGTGTGCATGCGTGTGTGTGTGTGTGTGTGTGTGCACGTACGTGTGTGTAGACAAAAGGAAAGTTAGAGTATGTATGGATTCCTGTGTGAGTAAAGGACAGCCAGAGGCAGAGAAAGATTGTTTCATTCGTGCGTTTGTGTGTGTATTGGCAGTGATCATTCTCTCAAAGCACATTCCACCGCAGACCACAAAATCCCTCCTTGTCCTTTCTCTAGCCTTCCTCACTCTTTCTTGTTTATTCTTATCTCTCCCTCCATCTTTCTCTTCCATCCCACCTCAAACCCTCAGCATCTTTCTTCTCTCCCCTCCCTCCCTTCTATTTTTTTCTCTTCCACTTTTTGTTTTCTGTCTCGCCTAAAAGGTAGAAATTTGTCTCTGTGGATCCAAACTCTTCCTCAGCAGAGTAACTGAGGGTTTGTTTTGGCAGAGTGCAGTTCACTTAAGAGCATAAATCAGTCTGTGTTTAGGGCTATTTGCTGGCATTAAATGAATAAAAGAAACAATACGGTTTTAAGATTGAAAGTTACCTGTTAAACAATGTTGACTTAAAGACTAAGTCTGCCTGTTTACTTCAAGATCAGCCCGAATCCCTTCTCCTCAATCTAACCCTTGCTGTCTACACAATGTAAATTTCACAGATATTTTAGCTGATAAAATATGGCTTCCTGTTCAGGGAATCAGTCATTGTTGGCTAACAGGGCTGCAGGGTACTTCTTCCCCCTACTGTTGCTTCTTCCGTTGCTTTCCCTTTCACTGTGATACCTCCATACAGACACACTTTACACAGTGGTGACACCACCAGGGGAGTGTGTTATTGTCTCCCACCGTATGGCTGTTTTAAATGGCAATTTGAAGCTCCGCTGGCTCTATAATTAGCTGTGAGCTCCCGCAGGAGAGGAAAAAAAAAAGGCTTATCATCTCTCCTTTGTAATTACACATCCGAGTAGTGCGACAGACACACACATAAGCAGACAAGAGTACAGCCAGATGCACAGACATAGGAAAGGCGTGCATGTTTCAGCATTTACATGCACATTTATTGTTATTTCCCACCTGTGCTAATATGCTAAAGCTCCTCTAGCAGTCTGACTTTTGCCTGTTTGCTAAAGGAAGTATCTTTCAGTGTTCTTGTCAGATGCTATATGCAAAAGTGGAGATGAATGACAGCACAGTTGGAGGAAAAAATGGCCCTAAAATATAAGTGCTGCTCTCTGCCAGACGTCTCGCAGCATGTGTCATCCAAGTGCAGGTGTGAGGTTTTCATACAGCAGCAGATAGACGTTGAGAGGAAGACAGAGCATGTTAGAGGCTGAGGTCATTAATCTGTCTGTCCGCTGCTCTCTCTGTTCCCAAGACGAGGAAGTAGGGAAGATACGAAGGAAGAAAATGCAGAGAACTCTAGGAAGAGAAAAATGATGTCTTGTAGCAACTGTCCCCGAGAGCAAAATTCTTAAACATAGCATGTTAGCCATGCCATCAGGTGATGACCTTTCTTGTCTTGAAATTTCTCAGTTGAAGTTAGGCTGTCTGATGACATGGCTTTGTTGATACTCGACTCTGACTAGTCAATCACGGCATTCTAAGGTCTGTTATTTCTGTGCAACAGACCGTTGCTATAATTAAAAAATCATTGTTAGAGATGCTGTTCGGACCCATCTCATCCACGGGCTTTGGAGGTTCACATCCTGTCATATCAATCCGCGGAAATAAGTCTGGCATCTGTGTGTCTATCATCTGCTCGCTGTGTTTCGTGAAAAGGTGAAGCAACATGCTGAAGATGACCTGTTTTCAAAGCATCAATCAGTGTCACAGTTTTAGGCACATCCGCTGGTTCATGAGTTTAATTTTTGAGAATAAATTTTGCAGCTGCCTGTAGCAAGAGTAGCATGGCTCCTTGAAGAGAGTGTGGTTGAGCAATGGTGAAAGACCGGTGAGTTGCGTGTGTGTGGAGCTATTGGAAGAGTGCAGGCAGTTAGCAGCTAGTTTAGCAGTTTAGCATTTGTTTCGTTGAACTGTGCCGACTTAAGTTGTGAGTAAATTAAGACTGCAGCTTCTCAAGACTAAGGTGGAGTCTCCCGTGTCCTGTTTGACTACTGCTGGTAAGGTGAAGCAGCAACAGCTTCGGCCCGGCTTCCCAACTGCGGCTCGGATCCGCAACAGGAAACAGCTAACGTTGACGCTACATTGCCATGCAAGCAGTTCCAACTGTAGAATTGAGCAGACTATTTTTTAGTGGAGGACATAAAATCTTTTTAAAATCAATAAAATAATGTTTGTCAATATTTTGTTCCACATCATTGTTTTGTTTAGTAAATAACCATATAATAGCTTGTAGAGAAAGCCAGTCAACATTATCCCTTACTGAGTGTGCAGCAAAGTTACCTATTTGTTGGCTTATTGGTCTACCGTGAGAAATGTTTTTAGCTATCTTAGCTCAGTTATTTTACCTGAGTTCTCATAATCCAGTCCAAATTGCAGTCCTACAGTCTTTAATTACAGTTTATCTATTGTTGTTTTTATGTTGATTGTGCTATTTTGAGCTTGATGAGAGGTACACAGAAACAATGCTCATGACATGATTTCTATAATTATTATAGAAGCTGTAGTTTATCTGTGCTCTCTGCTGATATTACGTGGCCATAAAAGAAAGATATTGCCTTCTTTTACTGACCAAAAAATACAATATTACAGTAAGTTACTGCGATTTGCTACTGTATAGCTGTACTGAGCTCTATGAATAAAATAAATTGCTATTGTCTAGACAGAGCTAAACGCCAACCTTTTTCACATCATTGTCTCCCAGGTGGCCACTGGACAGTCCTGGTGACCTCTTCCATATGTTTATGGCGTGGAGTTATGTTCACTCTGCCCCATTTATAGCAAGTGTGTAATAAATGGCAGATATCATCCTGGAATAGGCGTGACCGTGACACCTTAAGGAGCCATGATGTGTCCCACAGGACCTGAAGGTTAAAAAAAAAAAAAAAAAAAATCCTTCAGAAATATCAGTCAATTTATATTAAATGATTCAGATTCTGTTGGTCATTGAAGTCTCATAAAGCCAAACTGCACAAGTGATCTCTGCTGGTTTTATGTAGCTTTTATTAAAGCCAGCTGAAGTTACTTTGATGAGTCAGTGTTTTCAGTGAGTCTGAACAAGGAGGGATGAGGAGGGCAAAGAGGAGGAGGAAGGGTAAAACACAAAGACTTGGATATGAAAAGTACTGTGTCAGATGGAGATGTGCCTTATCTTACTTGCCCTAATTAAAAATTTATACCTCTTATGTAATTTGTGATCTGTTTTGCCATAATGCACAAAACTTTTGGTGTGAATGGATTTTAAATTGTGTGTGCATGTGGAGGGCAGCAGCATGGACGCTGTGCGTGTGTGTGCGGCTGTGATAAGCTTGCGGCCTTTGAAGCAAGGTTGTCCAAGATGTGTCACTCCTATTGCTCTCTCTTTCTCTCTCTCTCTGCATCCCAGAATTAGTCGCCGTGGCAACAGGCCAGAGGAGGGGAGCAAAGAGAAAGAAAGAGAGAGAGATTTATCATTCGTTCCAGCCGACGTTCACCTTGTGACCGCGCCACGACATTGTTTTCTTAATTTAGTTCATTCAGGCCAGCAGCTGATAATTTATATGCACTAGCCCTTTAATAATGAGTCGAGGTGGGGCAGACTCTTGTTTACGCACGAACACACACACACATTCACACACACCCACACACACACATAAAATGCTCAGTCAACATTGAGGTCTTGACCGCTCTTTGTCAAAGTCAACACACACACACACACACACACACACACACACAAACACACACTGGAGAAATGGCAATGATGAAGTATCCCTTCTTCCTGGTGTTTGCTCCACTCAGGCTGATCAAAACACAGAATTGTGTGTGTGTGTGTGTGTGCATGCAAAGTGTGTGTGTAACATCTGTTGGAATTTTATCCTTGAAATTCCTTCTCTTTGCTTTTCCTTTAAATTCAGACTCCCCTGTTTACCTTGAAGACAGCGGTACGGTGGTCCACAAGGCCCACACCTCTCTGCTCTTGACAAATTGAGCTAGTTTAACAGTAGTTTCACTACTCACTGCAGGGCACAACACACACAAATGTGCACTCACACCTACACAGGCTGCCGGGCTGCACTGTACACAAGTGTGTTCTGCTTGGCTGCTCATGTGTGTCAGCTGAGCTGGTACATCAAGGGAAAAAATGCAAAGAGAGGGAATGTGACAGGTTGAAGAGAGAGCAGCGATGAGAGAGGGACAGCTGGATAGAGAGAGGGAGAGAAAAAACAATGAGAAATTCAACTGTTTCCAAAGCTCAGAGGAACGAGATAGAGGTGGTGGAGCCAAATCAGATACTGCGAGGGAAGTGAAACACTGCAGATGAGAATACAGACACACATACACTTATTGTATCACTGATAGAGCCAGAGAGATGGAGATTTGTCCTCACTTGTTGTCATCTCAAAGGGTTCAAGATAAACCTTTTATGGTGGGAGTGTGAAAACAATAGTTCTGAGCCAGCAAGTGTATTTGTGTGCAAAAAATGCACCCTCCTGACCACGCTCTCTCCTTTGCCATAAGGTTTCTGTTTCACCTTAAAATCTTTGGCCGCACATGCGACGCAGGGCTTCCTCTCACATGGTCGTCCACTGGAGCTTTCATCACTCATCAACAACTCAGCTGTCAGCACCAAAAGTCCTATCGTCACAGTGAAGGACTCAGTCTTCACACACCCTCCAACCTGTTACTGAGTAACACACTAACCACCTGACAGCACTCCATGTAGAGATACTCTTCTTTTCCTCATCTTCTTCAGAAGGAAGTCATTGGTGCTCAGAGGTGCATAGATTCCACCTTCCCTGACCACCTTCATGACCACTTCAACGGAAAGAACAGCCAATGTGAGACTTAGAAGTGACAAAATGCTGCTAAATGATGATGATAATGTTTTTCCAGGGAAAGATGATAGAAAATATACCTTTACAAGGATTATATGATTTTAAAATGACCAATATGCGCACATATAGACCTGTGTAAAATTATAGTCTACCTTACCCACATTCTCTGAGCATGTCCAAGGTTTTAACCTAGCAACCACACAACTACAAGATGTCCTGCATAAGCATGTGGATGCCATTAGCTCAGTTCAGTGTCTGTGTCCATGCGAACCACAAATGTGTTGAATCTGTACTTGTCATATGTATCCCAGCATTTCCACTGTACATATCAGTGGGATGTTCTGATGATATGTGTATGAGCTGATATTTTCATTGGGGGTTAAGGGGATGGGGCCCTTGAGACAACTATGTTGTTAATTTTTAGCAGCTGTTTTGCAGCCATGTTTGTAGTGACAAAATGTTTTTTTTTGTCTCACTCCCCAGAGGACCGGAGGTGTTTGGCTAGACAAAGGGATTACCCTTGGCGAGTGTGTGTCTGTGTCAAATGTCAAAGTTTTCAACCAATCAAATAGCATTAAGTTGTTCAAGGGGGAAATGTTAAAGTTTTTAACCAGTCAGCAAGGCCAAAAGCTGTGTGGTCCCAGTCAACCACATTCTCTGTTGCATTGGACAGGTCAGGAGTGAGTCAAATCAATCCGAGTCTAATCAACAAGAATGGGCAGGTGAACATAATTGACCCTTCCTGAAGTCCCGCCCCCCTACTATTGCTTTGTCTGTCAAGCTTTTGGAGCTAGCATGGAGGTCTCACTGTAACTAACTGCACTCCCTGGAGAAATATTGTATAATTTTTGGAAAAACAAATGAGCGATTTCAGACAGAAGAAGAAGACAGAAGGTCTGCAATGAGCCTTTGAATGATAAAAACAAAAGTCTACAGATCACAGTGCAGACGCTTCAACTTGTGTTTCACTTCATTCATAAAACAAGCAAGGACCCTCGTAACGATTCAGGGCCCGTTTAGGACAAGCGGAGGACACGTTTCTTTGTACATTAACGTTGAAAGTAAAGATGGACTTTTTGGTCGGGTTTGAGTCCGCGTTACTGCTGCAGATTTTAAGAGCTGCTATTTCCAGACCACAGCCATAGACTGTAGTTTAGCTGGCAACGCTTGCTAGTGCTCTCAATAGCTAGAATTAACATTAACTCAAATTAAGCAGCTAATATCAATTTATAACAATGTAACATGGCTTCAATGTTTATCAAAGGGTTACCGAAGCAGAAATAATGTTAGCTGTGCTTGTTAAACTGTGGGGGGTTCAACGGGGAATGAGGACGCCTAGTTTTGCACAGAGCATAACACTATAGACTTTAGCGTAGCTGGCCACGCTTGCTAGCGCTCGTAATAGCTATAAGTAACTCAAATTAACTGGCTAACGTCCACTAATAACAACATAACATGGCCTCAGTGTTTTTTGAAGGGTTACTGAAGCACATGTAATGTTAGCTGTGTTTGTTAAACTGTGAGGGGTTCAACAGGGAGTGCGGACGGGCAAACAGTTCAGCCCAGATCGTAATGTTACACTTTTCAGTGTTTGATTTCAGAAAGGTTAAAAACGTAAATCTCCTTCAAAACTCGCCGAATTACGAGCATCACTTTTAAAAGTGCCCCAGAGTCAACGTTTAAGCACAATGAGCTCGAAATCCACAGAACCAGCCTGAAAATGATGAAAATCTGAAAAGATTGCATGAGTTTCAATCAAGTGGCAACCCCCCGTGACGTCACCCATTGGTTTGCGAAGACCATTTTTGAAGCCTCGAGTCTAGCTTACAGGGCGCCGCCATCGGGGATTTTTGCAACCAGATGTACCATATTTGGATAA
>JAQFJB010000002.1:7063051-7074271 GCA_029874875.1 Naso minor | reverse complement strand
CTCCCTTCCCTCAATACCCTCAATTTGTTAATTCAACATGGCATTGTGGTTTTACGTTTGCCCTGGTAAAGTATTCCCACACTGTTGACTGTAGTTGAGCACTGATAAGTACAGATATGTTTCTTTCTTGCCCTTGCTGTATTCCAAACATATGTGACTCCTGCACATGATGGTTTTTGTATAAAATTTCCACCCAAAAATAAAAATTTTCTATGCAAAATGATTCATCTGCATCTATCTTCATGTTAAAGACAGGTCAACATGTCAAAAAAATTCACATTTTTTACAAGAATCAGCATCATTTTTTTCATCATGCATTTGTCACACTTCAAAATGAGAAAAATAAATCACATGAAAACCTCTTGAATAAATAAATAAAGCATGAGTTTTCAGTGTGTACAACAAATAGGAGTTTTGTTTTTAACCTATTAAATATATATCTTAGATGCTGATAGGCTTAATTAATCAAAACAGAAGTTATCCTTACTATTTCATTCAATGCTTGGTTTTGTCTGGAAAGGGCTTGCATAATTGAGCCGTGTCCAAGGCTCTGTGTCACTACGCCCAGACAACTAGTTCCTCGGTACATTCGCCCACAATGAGTGTCGCTATAGTGTGGTGAAAATGCACAGTCAAAACATGCAGATAGAGCATGTGGATGTGTTTTTGGATGTGTTTTAAAAGCTTGAGATGGCAGTATGTGCATCTTTCTATCACTTCCACTAAACGTGCAAAACTGCTGACACAGGGCGGGTTTCTAGCAACCTACTGAACACACAGAGAAGGGAAAAGCATCTATGCTCTTGTCTCACATCAGGATTTTGGATGAATGGGCTGAATTCCCCCCAAAAGTGTGGTTTTTCTTTAGGCCACTCATCAATCCTTCTCTCACTCAAGTGAAAGTAAAAAACTAAACATCTTGATTCAGCCTTAGATCCAACATTATATTTGCACAGCCTAAACTACACTGGAAGACCCCACTAATTTTGAAAGACAGTATCATCTGAATGCTGAAGACCTCTTAGAGGTTAAACCATCATCCCAACCATCATTATTTTTGACCATAGAGACTCCTATTCAGCAAATGCGACCCTGCCACATATCTTTGAAATCTCTGAGATTAAAAACACATTGGCTTAAATGTTGAAAAACTTAAATAAAATGGATTTGATCGCTCTCCACGCACCATGGCAACCTTTTTGTTTGGATGTTGTTTCCACACCACCAGAGCACTGAGTTATTTTCTACCTAAACTAAAACCTTGAGCAAAAGAGAGACCCTTAAAAAATAACAAGCAACAGAAAACCTGGCATGAAGTAAATCATGAGGCCTCGCTTGTTGTTTTCAGCTGCACTTCATTTCCTTTTCAACACAGAGTTTGATGAGGAAAATAAATAAACATATCCACATTGCAAAATATCAGCTGTGGCTCGTTATGAAGCCAGATCAGTTTGGAGGACTGTTATGAAGCATGTTAGTGAGTTCTCTATGTGTGTCCCTCACCTGCTGTTTGTGTATTTATTGCAAGGAGACAGAATCTAATACCACCGACTTAGCTGTTCCACCTGGTTGAGTGCAACATTGACTTGTGAGTCTATGTCCATGTGTGATATAGTATATCTGTATGTGCATGTGTATGGGCTTTTAGCCCTGTTTTAGTCAGAGCGCGCGCGTGTGTGTATGTGTGTGTGTGTGTGTGTTAGCACCTTTTTCTTCCTGTGTGTGTGTTTTGTGTTTCAGTGGGTGATCTCTCTGCCACCTTTATGCTCTCTTGCAGCTTGGCACAGGGGTGTAACCACACGGTGGGATTTAAAGAAAAAAAAAGAGCACTGCTAAATCAGTGCAGTGACACGTAGGCTAAAATGTCCAGCACTGTTCCGGTGAAGCATCCAGGTAAATCCATGTTTTCTACAACAAAAATACAGAATAAGCAGTGACAACAGAGGCCTTTGTGCTTTTTATTAACCTTTTAACCTGTCATACATTATAGGTCTCAGCTTTATGGTGCAAGAAATAGACTAACAGATCCATCTGGTTATTCTTTTTACTGGCCATTGGCTCATGCTGATCGCCAGTGGGGGAAAAGTTCCAGTGGCTAGTTGTGGTTCTGGTGCATTTTCTAATTATCTCCTTTGGCCGTAACTTAGAAGGTATTTGTAGTTTTAAAGGAGAACTATTATGCTTTTCCATCTTTTCTGATCTATAAATATTGTTGCTATGTCGGATACTCTTATTACATGATACCAAAGCGTCACATAGTGAGACATATGCCCTTATATGGGCATGTCAGCGCATGCAAACAGGCCCGTATCTTCCCCCTCCTCTGCTCTGCTCAGACACCTCTGCACTCTGCTGTCTACTTCAGCGATAGCTGTCAGCACTTTGTTCGAGATGGCTCCAATAAAGCATTTTCTTTGTTTGTTTTTTGTGCGGGTGAATGAAGGACAGTTTACTTTGCAAAACTTCCCAAAAGAGGCAAGCACCAGACAGAAGTTATTTCCTGTTTCTTGTGGATTTATTCCGTGTGGATTTTTTTACTTCCTCAACAAGCACATGAGCTGGATTAACAGCTAAACTGCTGCTGAAGGACCTCGTGTTGCTTTGTTGTGTTGAAGATGTAGAAGTGCAAGCTGTAAGAAGCATTTTATCAGTGTCTTAGCTGTGTTTATTTAGTGTCAGTAAGGGGTTGTGAGTACAGCCGAGTGTGGAAGCATGCATGAGGGAAAGGCGAGGAATAACCGACACAGACCATTTTGAGAGAATGCAGAAAATACAAGGAAGACAGAGGGCACGTGTCACAGTTCTCTGAAGATCTACTGACTTAAGTGTTCAGTCAGTTGTGTTTAGCTGCTCTGTAGGAGTCCAAAATCAAAATGAAAGAACCGAAAATGAGTGTAATAGCTCTCCTAGATAAAAATATCATAAATGCTCAGTACTTATGGGGGCCAAGTACTATCAAAAATCAGCAATTATCAAATCATTTGAAAATTGTCCATTTAAACTAAAGCACTTCAATCATTTATTAGCTCAGAAATGAAATGATTTCCAACAGAATACAGATTTCTTATCACTAAGTGAAAAGAAATAATAGGTACTAGTTCAGGATACAGTGCAATTACAGACAGAACAAATGTCAGTGTTGGTAATTATAAATCCCAAACAATCCTGAGAGAAGAAAGCTGTACCACAAGGCTGTGTATATCAGTACCTGTTCCATTTTCCAGTTTTATAAATAATAAAGGGACAAACATCCAGCCAGTAGATTAATTTGTATGCAGATGATGCAGTCGCCTCTTGTCTCAATCACTGACTAATCTTGCATTGCCAGCCCATCTCCACAGTGAGAAAAATCGTTCTGCTACAGGGAGAAAAAAATGTTCTGACTTGTCTGTATTTCTTCAAACCAATCACACTTGTCTTGTGTGGCGCTAAGGCCAGAATGCAGCAACGTGTCTTCCAAATATAGTTAGACATAGATAGTTGAATGGAATGACAATGTCGATCAATTGCAGGCTTTTATCCCCAGTCTACATCCAAGAGTCAGACCACTGACCTTCAGACTGTCTTCACAAACTGCAATTATCATTTTACCAATTAACCTGAACTTTGAATGTACAGAAAACCTCATCTATAACTTTCAGAGATCATGTCCATCCTGTGCAAAAAGAAGATAACGTCAATTTTCAACACTATGAAATAAATTGGAAATGGTCTCTTCATACAGATATCTTGGAGTAAAGCTGAATGACAAATTAACTTGCCATACTCACACTGATTCATTTTTGAGAAATGCTTTGCCTTTGCAACCAGAAAAAAAATCTTGTTTAGTCCACATTTATCTATTCAGGATAATGGTGACAGCCCATGTATCAGACTTGTTCCAGCGTAGGTCTGATTCATCTCTGTGTTTTATTTTGAATGCTGGAACATGATCTTATCACTATAATTTATGTATCTTATTATGGACCTCACTGAAAACACAGAGGAATATTTTTCCATGTGTCTCTTACCCTAGTTTTACAATCTGCACAGTCTGCAGTGCGAGGTTCAAGTTCAATCGGGGTATGTCCAAGTCCACTTTGCTATTTAGACAATGCATTATCTGAGCAAAGATGGATTTAGTCCCTACATTAATCATCTTGTGTTTTGGGTGTAACTAGAACTAAACCAATCAGTGAGTTGTCTTTTGTCTCCTTTAAGAGCCAGGTGCACTCAGGCAGAGGTGCATTGCTGTTTAGATGGTGGTGATGTGCTTTTGCATACGGGGTTGCACGAGGTGAAAGTGTACGAGCAGATAACAAAGCTCCGTAATGTGAAGCAGGCATATATAGGAGGAGAGTCCTCGTCGTCTGGCGTGACCAGAACAGTGACTCAAAGTAGAAAAAATTAAAATGATGTCAGGAGATGATGAAAAGCAGTAGCTTCACTGCGTATAGTCATGCACTGATGGGTTATTTAACTTATCACGAGATTAATCAATTAGATCAATTAGTCTGCTCTGTGAGTAACAAGACAATATTGCGCCAGACTTTAGTCCTAGTTTTTGTTGGTCAACAACACAAAAGTTTTCTCATGGCACAAGATAGCAATGCCAACATTGCACCTGATCACAGCTCTTTTTAACGGCCATATTACACCGGGCACGTGTGCGCTACATTCTGGCTGTGCCGCGAACACGTGAGTTAATCACAGCCATTCTAGTCAATGCTTAGAATCCCACCAGTGCATCACAGAAGCGGTCTCCAGTCTGCACTGCAAAGAATACGCACAGTCTATTTTTGAGTAATGCAACTTTGGAATACAGCTAATGTACGTTATTATCTACCTGATATTATGGTCAAGGTTCATTTTGATTAATTTTTGCAAACAGTCCATGCATTCAGTTTTGCTTTGGCTTAGCGCCTTTTAAGCTATTCTTACACCATAAGCATAATAGCCTTTTTGTGAGAATAAACTCAACCACAACTCCAGGGTATCATTTCGTCAATATAACAGAAAACAGTATTAAGTTGCCAGAACCCTCAAATACAGAAAAATGTCACACATGTGGTCAGTGTGAGAAAATTAGGCCAATTTGTTTTGAAATAGTTAGTGTTGTCTATAATGTAAATCTTTAGATTTTAGACAATTTTAAGCATTAAATGCTAATCTGCAGTTTTTCTTTCTTCTAGTTGTCTTCAGTATTTTTCTTTAGATGTCCTAAGGGAGCAGATCACATGACTCAGTTATGTTAAGGTAACAAAAATAACCAAAAAAAAAGGTTATAAATGCAGTAACAAGAACAACACCTTTCACTTATATCACTGAATGTTTGATTTGAAAGAGAATATATTTTACTTGTAATTATAAACTTTATGAATTGCCGTACATACTTTGCTGTGTCATCTGTTTCTCTCTAAATATGTCTGCTACTCACTCTGTACTGAGTGTTTAGTCCACCAAATTGTTGGAGTGCTTTAACTGTTCAGTTTCCCTCATGCCTCTAAGTGCACAGAGAGCTGTTGTCTCTCAGACTCTGCTTTATCCTGGACTGACCACAGTAACCAGATGTTTAGTTTGAAAGAAAACCTCGAGTCAACCTGAATGCTTTGAGGAATCTATTGTTGCCATGGTACCCAACGTCCTTATCAGTAAAAAAGTGGATGTTGTGTCAGCTGCGACAGCAAAGAGGCAAAAGACTGAAAAAGTGTATTCCTTTATGAAACACTAAATTGAGCTCCTCTGTGGCACTGAAGTCTCAACAATGAGAAAAAGTAAATAAAAATCAGAAAGAGATCATCTGCTTGGAGGACTGCACTTGTGCAGGACAGCACTACAAAATTATACAAAACCTGTGTAAGAATGCAACGCAAGGGTTTTGTATTTTCCATGCATTTTCACTTAAATCTATTCATGCTATGTAAACTGACATTTCATGTACTTTACTGTAACAGTTTAATGGGCTAGAGATATCAATAAAATATGTGTGACAGTCCATCATCAGTGCTTTGAAATGGTTTTCTCAATTTGTCTCTACATGATCAATAAATGTTTTTTTTAACTCTTAAAAAAACATGCTTAGTCTTACTACTGATTTACAGATACAGAAATAAAATAAAGATGAGTGCATTTTAATATTCAGAAATGTGACAGTTTGAGAACTTCTAAACACAGGGACATGATTATTAGATGTGTTTTGGGATTGTTTCCACTGGTTTCTGAGGGTGAAGCTCTGGATTAACTTGAAATGAAAATGTACCAATAAATCAAATGCAAAAACAACCCATGTAAATAGAAAATAAAGAAAAAAATCCTAAAAGGAGCCAAAATGGCATACCCCAGTTCTAACATACATGCACAAACTTACTTGGCCACTTTGTTGATAACAGGTGCAAAGTTGGTGGGTCCGTACAGCTGCACCGTCCTCAGGCTCTGGAAATAGGCTTCCAACACTCCATCTATGCCCACACAGTTTGGACTGTCACTGTCACCACTCTGAACACAAAGAATACGGCATATTAATGAAGCCCACAGTGTGTATTCATACATCCAGTTTACAAACAATATCATTAGCAAGGCAGTACAACAAGGAACATCACTATAAAGTGCATTGCTGTTAATATACTTTACATATATAAATATATCTATATATAAATAGTGTCTCAGTGATACAACAGGAAGTTCAAAGTTGTTAATCTTATAGGTTTTAAAAATCAGTGTGAACCAAATGAGGTACTAATCTATTATATTACAGTAAAAAATTTAAGATACTCCAGTGTTTAACATTATGGCAGTTCATAAAGTAAAGATACTTAGAAGAATAGCATTAATAAAAAGAAGGGTGAAAATCAAAGCAGGCCATACCAGACCCAAACTAGTCACTTAAAGCCTCAAAAGACCATCTGTTCCGGTTCAATGACTGTGTTTTTGAACAGTGTCTATCTGTGTCTATCCATGCCTCTATAAAGCTGACTCTCTGTTACGAATGTATTCTCTCCAAGTATTTTGAAACTGAAATAATCCTGGAGACATTATCAGGGGGAGAAGAAAGTACATTGCTTTTGGAAAAACAAAGAAAAATGAAACGAGACTTATTATCCAACACTTGATGTGGCCTCAAGAAGGTAAAACCAGGGTGCTCTTCTTGTATATTATGAAAAGCTTGAATAACAGCTAGTTCACGACGGAACTCATCAAGCCAACAGCTACACACAGTCTTCAATGAGGGAGGACTTATAGGTTTGTGCATCATTTTTTTGAGAATAAACTTGACCTTAAACAAAACTGTGTCATATTTTCCAAAAACTCCACAAGAACCTTCTTTCTTTGGTTTTGTTTAAACCAAATACATCATTTTTGATAACACAAGGAGAAAGTTGTGTTCACGTCATCTTAGCATCCAGTGGTTTCTGACTGGTTGCCCTGATCCCTCAGGAGGATGCAAGGAGGAAGTGGAGGGGATGCTGGGAGCTTCCTGCTGGCAGGCAGATGAGCCAACTTCTCAACTTGTGTGACCAGCTGTTGTCGCAGCGACAACTCTTGGTCCAAACCACACCCTGCTTCGGTGAACGGTGTGTTTGTGTGTCTGTGAATTAATATGTTGGTGCGGGTTCACATGTGTGTACCTTACCAGTGGGAAGGCGTGGGAGATTTTGCCATCAGGGGGCAGCTTAGCTCCAAAACCGTAGGCAGGAAAGAGCTTGTCACTGTCGTAGTCCTGGATAATCTCACCCACTGCTTTCAGGGCCATGGCATATGCATTCATCTGGTAGGGGCTCATATAGTGGAGGGAGGTGGGCTGGGAGGGGTTACCTTGGATGAACACACACACACACACACACACACACAACACAATGAAGGGAATAATAATAATATGTCTCCCTACCTTCTCTCTGTGTGGTTTTCCTTACATGATTCATGCTCAGAAAATACTGTGAACATGAGAAACAGGTCTCTTGAAAGGAACAACTAACATTTGCATTTTTAATTGCAACAGAAGATTAGGTCTGTGATGAACAACTTTATGAATCTGGCTTCAACTATATTATTTTATATTGCTGGAAAGCAAGAAAATTTTCTTGAAAAAATTTGGAGTTATGCAGTTTCTAATTTTGAAGACAGCAGTATTATTGCTCACATATAAACATGGCCAAATCTATCTGAATGCACACTCTCACTCCCCCCTTGAGAGCAGGCTTGCACTCTCTGCTCCATTAAGAAACAAGTTCCGTGCTTTAAAGGAAATGAAAGAAGGGGTGTGATTTCATTAGCTGTGATAGATGCACGCACCCAACACACCAACTGATAATGTATTCTTCTTAATCCCATCCAGCTTCCAACTGCGCCGCAGGTGTACCGTGCGCGTCCGGCCATGAAAATACCAAACACGTTCACCACACCCTGTGCACCTTGCACGGTCGACTGCACTTTCCACCATGTGGAAATAAAAGCCTAAATGTAACAATCTCCTGCAAGTGTAACTGCCATGAAAAATAAATAAAGGTCATGTTATATTACAGATGAGAAAAGGGACATGTGCCATTCCCATGGACTGTTATGTTTTAAAATGAACCCTTTCCTGCTTCGTCATTTTACTAGTTTTAGAGAGAAAAATATGGTTACGACAACAGGTGATATAACTGAAGGGCACACTAATGAAGAGTGAAGGTGCATTACACACTGACTGGCATTCAGACTTCATATCTCTTGAGCAATAAAAGGCATTGTATTATTTTGTTAAATAAAACTCATGCACATTCATGGACAGCAAAACAAGTATAATACTGTTTAACTTTTTTTTTTCCCCCTTCCAAATCTTTTTTCTACTCGTAGTTATTTCGCTAATGTACCCTTGGTTTGGGCAGAAATAACTGGATCTTAGGGCTGATTTCCTTTCAATATTCACATCACTGTAGCATAACATACTGTCTTCTGCACACATTGATTGCTAGGTTGTCCCTAAATGTCTTCGAGTCTTTGGAAAAATGGAAAACATGAGTGGGCCCAATCAGTTACCTTGTGGAACACCACACTGTCATCTCACACTGGAACTGACTTTGTTGTCTAGTAGACAAAAGGCTACTGGACCAGGTTAGAGCAGTGGGCTTTCTGGGCTGGACTGTTCAGCTGACATGACCAAGACCTAACACAGGTTTTCAGCTGTTTCTTTTTCTAAAATGGTCATGGTTGTTAAATGCAGCAGTAACTCATTTAATTAATAAAGTATGATAACAAAAAACAATTAACTTAAAAATGTTCCTGGATTTAGTAACTAGTTACTTCAATAAAAACATAAAAAAACAATCACCAATTTATTTAGAATTAATTAATATAGGCTAATAAAAAGAATTAGTTTTGCCTGAAGCTCAAAAGCATTCCTAGAGACACTTTTAAGCTTCTTTGTTTGATTAGGTGTTGATAAAAATGCAGAAATGAAAACACCTCGAGGCACTGACATCAATTAATGAATAGTATTAATGATAAAGCTATTCTTTCACTATTGGTTAAAAGATACAGCTGACTCATTGCTGGCAGTCCATATTGCTGTTCTGCAAGCTGGAAGGATCTTATGTTTAAGTGTGATTAAAGTTTCAAATGGAAACTGAGAGATCCATCTAGTCTATCTGTGTTTTGATATAATGGAAGAGAGCCACTAAGGTGGTTGGTTCACCCCACAAAAAACGAAATCCACATCCAGGAATATATTTAAAATACGTGAATAAACAACCTACCATTGGATGCTGTAAAGTCTATAGCCACTGTGAAGTTCAGTTGTGTTCTGTTGCATTGAAAATGAAAATCAAAGAGAGGAAAACAGGAAAACAACAAAGAGCATCAATCAGTATACTTCTTGCAAACTGTATCTCACACATATGCAACAACACAATAGGCTGCAACATAATGAGTTTACTGGTTCACTGGATAATTAGTATGGCGGGACATTATTCCCTCTACCATCTTGATGTCTAATTAGGTAAAACAAATGAAACCAGTAATTAAAAGTGAATAACCAGAATAAATTAGCTACTGGCTATGAGATTCACAAATGTAAACCTCCCCCCAAAAATTCGGTATTAACTCTTCAATTCAATCCAGGATCTTCAGAAAACTCTTACACACAAACAAACACACACACACACACACACACACACAAAGACACAAACAACCAAAATGGTGGCTACTGACTGTCACAGAGACAGTGAGAGCAGGCTAATTATTATTCCACTCACCCTCCTCGGATGAAATCCACAAAGGTATACTCGGACTCCACTTTGAAGGACAGCAGAGTTACCTGGCAAACAGACGTACACACACACACACACCAAGACAGGAACCACATACGGAGTGATAAACAGACGGGAAGGAAAAAGACAAACAGGTGGCAAGACAGCAAAGGAGTCAGTGAGAGAGACACAGATGTAAGAGGTGATGATACCTATATGAATATACAGGATGACATAAGATACCAATACAGAAGATATGACATAGGAGAGGTGGGTGTACTTACAGTTCCAGAATTGATGTATTTCTTCTTTTTGCTTTTCTTCTTGGGATTTAAAACCTGACGGTGATGGTTGATAGTTAGTGATTGAAAAGGTACTTGTAAAACCACTTCACACCCTGGAATGATGGTTAATAATGAACATTAATAATTCAACAGATTCCTGATAATACTCATATCTTGCAAATGGATACTGATATTATGTGTGTAAATAGAGTGCAGAGAAGATAAAAAAAATGACTCTAAGAGGTGAAGAGATTAAACTATAAATCGATTGTTGTAGAGTCTTTATGGGCTGGCATTAAAAACAGTTTTAATAATACTTCATCCAATGGCTGCACAGACAGTTGAGCAGCTGGGGGGCCAATATTGTTGCTTTGCCCCATCTATGATCACAGCACTCCCTTCATTACTTGCCATGATGTGAATTAGGGGGAGCAAACACTACCTGAACCCCCTTCTCTTTGTAATATAGAATGATCAGCGAACAGGTGTGTGGGAGCCGCCAATCACATGAACAAAAGTAAAACCAGAGACAGTACAGGATGGAAGACAAACCACTGGAAGTCTTTGAGTAGAAAAGTCCTTCATGCTGGAGATGACAGTCGTATGACACACACCCTGCTTCTAAATACCCTTCTAAATACTGGCTGTGGCTCAATGGGTAGAGCGGGTTGTCTACCAATCAGAAGGTCAGTGGTTCGATCCCCAGCTCCTCCGGTCTGCATGTCAAAGTGTCC